>VDFB02178818.1:0-16761 GCA_007258455.2 Sequoia sempervirens
TGGTCTACATATAGCTTCATCCACTCTCTTAAGAGGAACAGACTTACCTCTAAGAGAGCAGAGAAGCTTGTGGCTGTACACAGTGCTTTGCGTATCATGGACCGCAAGACAATTGTGTACAAGGAGAGTCCAGCGGCACGATGGGATGTGGAGCCAGAGGAGCCTTCACAGATTGATGAGGATGATCCTACCACTTCAGATGCAGGGCTGGTTGGTGTGAGCTTGAGGGATCTTGACCATGTGGAGTCCAGCAGTTCCAGTGATGGGGAGTTTGGAGATGATTAGAGGCCTCCATTCACTACATTTTGAGTTTCGACATTTTGGCATTTTGTCTTTTCAGTTTTCATTTTGTAATGCTACTTATTGTAATGAACTAATGATGAATCATGTAATCAATTAATCATCTTTATAGACTTTGTCATATCATCAATGTTATTCATATTTGGGCCTTTGGCGATATAATAGAAATCTCCAATTTGACAATTCAAATATCTTCGTATTTAGATTTAGTATTTCAAATTTTGCCATGTTATAAATTTACTAATTTCCTATAGTTTCATTTGAAATGTAATTCTTATACTGCTATACTATTATACATCTTTTCAAAACTAGTTTTTCAAGTACTATAAGTATATGTATAACTATATCAGCGCCACCCCCCCGCCACCCCCCCGCCGCCGTCCCCCCGCCGTCTCCCTGCCGTCCCCAAACTAAGGCCCTTTGTCCTCCCGTCTCCGAAACGCGTTTCGTCCCGTTTCCCCGGGTGCCCGGTGGAACATATATTCACCTTTTTGGCTGGTCAATAGAACATTGAAACATTATCATTTTTAAAGCCCATATCTTGTGGCTATTAGGTCCTTGGCTAGTGTCTAGATGCTAAATACGCTGTAAAGCCAATTATTGGCAATGTTGCTTCACATCTTGTCCAGAATAATTTTTGTTTTATTCCTTTTCCCTATCTGCAGATGCAGTTTGTAATGCTTAAAGAACCACACTTGACTATTCTCATGCAGTGAGAAGAATCTTGTTAAATTTTTTACAGGTTTTACCATTCATGTACATAAGGTGGAATATTCAGCAGTCTAGGAAAGCTTGTGATCTTGACAATAACAATATTAGCTATTTGAGTGGTCCTTTAGGCTCGCTTGGTTTATTTCCCACATTTGATGCAAACAGTCTGTCAAAGAAATTTCTTCTAACCATCTTTGTATTAGAAGCTTTTTTTTTTCGGAAAAAGATGTGTCTAATCCTGGTGACAGCTCAAAATAGCTTTCCATTGGAAGATTCTGGCTATGAGAGTTTCAGGATAGCATTGTATGGTGTTTATTTTTCCACCACCCTACATTTTAGAATTGCTTAGTTAAAATGGGATTTTCATCTATTGACTGCACCATGACAAGAAAAGGTCATTCCACTCTATTCGTGATGCTAAAGATAAAGTCACAATCAAAGCAGTTTCAAATTTACACCAGTCAGTGGTGGTGTACATCTTTGAAATAACGCTTTTTCCCTTTAGGTATTTATTCCTTTTCCTGTCTTTTTGTAGTTAAAAGATTATGATAATTATTAAAAAAAATTACCATAAAGCATTTTTTGATCAGAAGTTGCTTGAAATTTTGACATCTATAGACATAATAGTCCATTTACATTTTCCTACTACTTAAAATCATTCATAGAGCAGAGGCTTAGTGTCTGAGTTGTTTCTCTATAAATTACAAAATTATGTATAAAAAAATTAATATTGCATGTTGGTTTGCCTAAAGCACCACTTCTTCAAAGCAGGATATCTCAATTGTGAATCTTCTGCATTGTAGGTTTGGTAGAGTCTGATCCTCAAGCTGCATTATCTGGCTTTGCTGAAGTTGTAAGAATGGAACCTCAGAAAGATCAATGGTAATTTTTTTTTTCTGTTTTAAATTTCTATATTAAAGGGCAATTTATTTTATGCCCAGAAATTAGCATTGAGCTATGAAAACAATAGTGGGATAGGGAGTACATAATCAACACTGATTAACAATTAATCTCATTTATAGATGCATTATTGTGATGAAGAACAATCAAATAATGTCGCTCTTTAAAAACAATCAGGGGATTTAAGGCTCTGAAACAAACAGTTAAGCTTCATTACCGTTTGGGAAGTTATAAAGAGATGATGGATGCTTATCGGGAAATGTTAACATATATCAAATCTGCGGTAACAAGAAACTACAGTGAGAAGTGTATAAACAATATTATGGATTTTATCTCTGGATCAGCTAGTCAGAATCTGGATCTCCTACAAGATTTTCTACAAACTACATTGAAGGCACTTGAAGAGGCAAAAAATGAGGTAATATAAACTAATTTTATTTTGCATTTAAATTTATTTCTGCAGTCCATTTATTTCCTCTTAATAAGTTATGGATTTGTGTTACAGAGGCTTTGGTTCAAAACAAATCTCAAGCTTTGCAAACTGTGGTTTGACAGGGCAGAATATGGCCGAATGAATAAGGTACTGACATCATCGCTCCATTGTTGTCAATGCACTTTGTCCTGATCTACCTTTCCACACTTCGCCCATTTACATTAGCATTGGATGGCTGAGTGATGCTTGAATGAATAATGGAAGTAGTTGAGTGACTTATGAGTTAATCTGTGCTTTTTTTTTATCTTTCGTAGGTTTTGAAGGAGCTTCATAGATCATGTCAGAAAGCAGATGGGTCAGATGACCATAAAAAAGGCACTCAACTATTGGAGGTGTATGCAATTGAGATTCAGATGTACACTAAAACTAAGAATAACAAGAAACTTATGGTAGGTCTCTTTTGTTTGAGTTCTTTTCTTGGCATGTTCATTTAAGAATGACTCTTGATGCATTTACTTTGATTCTTGCCATGACGATTTATAATCCATGTCAGTATGTATACTATATCTTCTATGCAGCATCTTTTATTTTTTTCAAAAATTTAATAACCAAATTACTGCTTTTCTCAAATCATTTATTTTTTGATTGGCTTTGTCATTTTTGAATTGTATAATAATTTCTTTGTTGTTAGTGTAATCCTTTTTTTTCTATTGGCTTGTGTACACAACTTTATTTCAAATTGTTTTGGAGGTTTGTTTACTGCTCTTATTTGATCAAATAAATATATGAATTAATAATAGAGATGACAATGCATACTGGATACTAGAGTAAAGTACATCTTTATTCGCACATGAAATTATTACAAAAAAGAACTAAAGATGGTCAACCAAGGATCAAAGTTGATTGGACTAGATCATATCCCTTCCTTGATGATACATAGTCTATTTAAAAGACCGATAGTTGCCAAGAGGAAGGGTGGAGCTCCTGCCACCAAGCCAAATTAAGACCTTCAAAATCACATAGACCTTCATGGTGCACACTATTTTCATGATTTTTTAAGAGGCAAGAAACAATGCTGACAAAGCCAAAAAATAGAGATTTTGGAGTGTTTAACCAACATATGCCAAGATGTGAATAATGCTTCGAACCAACCAACCAACCAAGGGACCTCATCTGACTGCACACTAAAACTCTTGAGAATAGACTGTTGTTGAGAATGGCTCCCGAGGATAGACTTTTGTTAGGACAATTGAAGGGCTGTATAATCAAGCTATACTATTGCAGTATCATACTCCTCCCTTGGTTGTACTATATTGACTGACGAATTCAATATCCATGTAGTTGAATAATTACATTGTTGTACAATATGAATGTGTGACTTAATTGGTTGTATGATGCAAATAGAGGAAGGAGCTAGTTGTATGATGTAGAGATTTCATATGCAAGAGGACCGTAACGAATGACCAAGGTCGTATGATGCAAGAAGTGACAAATGTTGTGTGGTGTAAATAGTTGCAAAGTTCGTACGGTAACAAGAAGTTTGCAAAGGCCGTACGATGTAAGAGATTGCAAGGCTTGTATGATGGTAATAAATTGTAAATGCCGTATGGTTAGAAAGTCGCACCCTTCTCCTTGCTGTACGATGTACCTTACTCTTGGTCGTATGAATGAGATATGTTGTACAACATTCACCAAATGATGTTGCTGTATAGTGCAGAGGAATTGAGGGAACTATTGTATGGTGTGAGAGGATTGTTGTACGATGTGAGAGGGCTGTTGTACTATGTGAGATAATTGTCGTACTATGTGAGAGGATGATGGTTGCACAATGCAAGAGAATGTTGGCCGTACTATGTAAGGGAATGTTGCTTGTACGATGCACACTAAGTGATAAGGCTGTTGTACGACATAATTCTTTTCTTGCCATGCAAATGAGTTCTTTTCTCGTTGTATGATATAGTCGGACCTTTTAATGTAGTCAGGGTTTTTAATATAGTTGGGCCTTTTATGTAGTCAAGCCTTGTTTTTGGGCTTTTTTAATGTACTTGAAGACATATCGTTAGTAATTTTGCATTCTTTTGCAAAGTTGGGTACCTCTATTGCAATTGTTGTCTTTTGCCAACCATGGACTACGTTTGGCACACATAAATTGTCTAATTTTTCAATATCATTTTTCATTGGTTGCTCTTCATTGAGAGTCATAGCTTCAAGAAAATTACAAGTCGACGAAAATACCTCATAGTCCTCCATTTGCTAGTGAAATGGGTCATGGAGAGAATTTGTTTCATCCCCTGAGCATGATTGTATTTCTAGGACCCCTTCATCTTTCACCTCTATCAAACCTAGATCATGCTTCTCTGTCCATTCTCCTTTGGAGTTCGACTTTGATGAATTGGAGGAAACTACTTCGTCACTTATGACTTGGTTCTCTGAATCAATTTACATATTTCCGACCCTTGTTCCCAATGCGATTGTATTCTTTTTCTAGTTGTGATTGGCTTTGGTTGCTACCAGCCAACCCCGACCTAACAATGCATTGTATGCTTTCTTCCTTAATTAAATGACCACAAAGTTCAACAAAAATGCTTGGGTTCCAATATTACCTTTTGTCCCATTAAAACTCCAACAAGTACCTCAATACCTTGTTGATTTGCACCCGCCAATTGAAAAGTTGGGAGCCAAATGGTCGGCTTGCCAAACTTTTCCAAGTGTCTTCTGGAAGTACGTTCACGTCAAATCCACCATCAACAATTGTATTGGTGAGATTCCTTCCAAGGATCTCCATATTGACCATTGCTGGTTTCTTTGTCATGTTAATCGTTAGTAACATTGGATCAATCACTTGGTCGCCTGATAGCGGAGGTTCGGTTATTGGATCTTCATTCTCACAAGATTCTAATTGGGCTGTAGCATGGACCATCTCATTCTCCCTTGATACAATAGCATTTCAAAGTTAAAGAATTGTAATAAATCGACTACTTTAACTGGTATGGTAGCTTGAAGTACTTGCTATGCAATATTTTTCTTGGATTGTAATTAATTAGTTATCGTACTTGCATTTGCATTTGAGTGATATTGTAGCATTCTCTACTTTGGCCCTTGCTTCATGAAGCTTTTATTTTTCTATATGTGGATCCGGGTATATACCCTTCTTTGCTTGGGCGCGAGTAACAACCAATACTTTCTTTTACTGTGCAAGGACATTTTATCCTTAGTTTCTATGTCCATCACCCAATTGTAGGCTTTTGAATAGGAAGAAGGTGGAACTACCTTCATATTTTTTCTAAACAATGCAAGTAGGCCTTCGATGAACCATATTTTCTTGAGACCATTGGACAGTTCTGTTTCTAACTTTACAAGCAATTCTTTAAGTCTACGATTATAGCTCGTACATTTTCATGCTTACCTTGTTTTGCATTGTAAATTTCTGCTACTATTTCATTACCATCACAAAGTAATTTAAACTCTTCTTTGAAGGCCTTCTTTAATCTCTCCCGTGTATTTCGGGAGGCTTGGTCAACTTCTGTATACCAGTCAATCGCCACACCTCACAAGGTGGTTGGAAAAGATTGTAACCAAATTGCTTTATCATCTTGCCCATTTGTTGTCCAGATTGTTTCACAAGTCTTATAGTTTCCTATAGGATCCTCAGATTTGTTGCTTGTAAACTTGGGCAACTTTTGCTTTTCTCTACTAGGGCTTACCATGATTTTATTTTGATGCAAACCTAGTGCTTGGAATTTGCTTGCTAGGGAGTTTTGATTTGGATGTTCCGGTGCTTCTCTCACACTCTTGGCCATGTAGGAATGTCTCCCAACTTCCCTTGTCTAGAGAAGGTTGTCTTGACTTTTCAACTTGATTGTGTTCTCGGGAAGGGCTTCAACTTGGAAATTGTATGGTTGTATTTTCCTCAAGTGTTCTTCATAATCTTCTTCGTTCCCTTTGCTCTACGATCCTTAAAGATCACTTGATCTTTTGGTCTTGACCACCTTGTGGTCTCTTCCCACCTTTATTGGGGTCTAAGAGCACAAATCTCTTTAATTGGACCTGATTTCTTTTAAAACAATGGCACCAAATGTTTACTGCTCTATCTGATAAAATAAATATATGAATTAATAATAGAGATGACAATACATACTGGATACTAGAGTAAAATATATTTTTATTCACACATGAAATTATTACAGAAGAGGATAAAAGATGGTCAATCAAGGATCAAAGTCGATCTGACTAGACCATACCCTTCCTTGACGATAGACAATCTATTTAAAAGACCCGATGGTTGCCAAGAGGAACTCAACTGTCATCCAACCGACGCTTATAACTACCTGAAGCCAACAAACAATTAATACATAGTTGGGTAACCAATATTATCAAAACATAATAATAGACATTGTACACTGACTACAAGGTTCTTAGTGTTGGGACTTGGCAGTAATGATCCCCTATTCCATGTTTGTAAAACAAATGTGTTAAAATCTTCTCTCAACAGTAATGATCCCCTATTCCATGTCAGCCTATTCATTTTTTAATGACGATATTGTTACGATAATTCATCTTTCTTCTTGGTCAATATTTACTCATCTGTTTTGAACATTTGTAAGATGTATTCTCACTTTTAAACTTGTGGCGGATTGTTACTGTTAAAAGGGCATTGGAGATGTTCTTTTGTATATGACCTTAGTGTGGAGAGCTTATTATGCTTCTTCCTGTTGACATTATTCTTTCATTGCAGCAACTGTACAACAAAGCACTCGCTATCAAATCAGCCATACCTCATCCCCGGATTATGGGTATTATTCATGAATGTGGGGGTAAAATGCACATGGTTGAACGGCACTGGGCTGAGGCAGCTACAGACTTCTTTGAAGCTTTTAAGAACTATGATGAAGCTGGGAATCACCGGAGAATTCAATGTCTCAAGTAGAGTGTCATAAGCTCAAATACTTTTTAGCAATAAGAAATGAAACTAATATATTGCTTGTCTTGCAATGAGATGTCCTTCTTAGATAATGAACATGCATTTTTCTCATGTAGATATCTAGTTCTGGCAAACATGCTGATGGAATCTCAAGTAAATCCGTTTGATGCTCAGGAAGCAAAGCCGTAAGTTGCAATTGGCTGATAAGTTTTATGCTTTTGTTTATTGGATGAGATTTTTGTTCTTTCCAATGTCTGTTGTTAACGAAAGGGATATTGCTCATTTTGCAGATACAAAAATGATCCAGAGATTTTGGCAATGACCAATCTTGTTGCTGCATACCAGAGAAATGAAATATTTGAGTTTGAGAAAATATTGAAGGTTCGTTACTGCTTGATATTGGTTCATTTGCAGCTAGGAGGAAACAAGTATTTTTTTTATAAGAATGATTTTTTTCATTTACGTAAGAATTGGTTAAAACTTTATTCAATTTTGTGCAGGATAATCAAACAACAATTATGGATGATCCATTCATTCGCAACTACATTGAAGATCTCCTGAAAAATATCAGGACACAAGTACTGCTGAAACTCATCAAGCCATACACAAGAATTCGGATACCCTTTATTTCAAAGGCAAGTCTCTGGACTGTGTCTTAACATATTTGGAGAAGATAAGTAATGCACCAAAGTTACAGTTCAATATACCATACAGATGGCCATATGTGATCCAAAAAATGCTTTTCTTTTGTTCTGACAAAGTACATATGCGATCCAAAAAATGCTTTTTTTTTTTCCCTGGCAAAGTACATATGCTGCCTTAGCAGTTGCATATTGTATTCTGCAATAGTCTGCTACATCGCATGCAATAAGAAGAGGAATGGAGATTATAAGACAATTGCCTTCCTCTCATTTTCCTTTTACTTGGAATTTATCTTATCAAAAACTTCTGTAATAGACTAGTTGATCTGTTTGGATGCTTTCTGAGCATGAAATAGATAGAACTCTTAGATCATTGATTTCATGTCTGATAAATTGCAGGAGCTTAATATTCCAGAAAAAGATGTGGAGCAACTTCTGGTGTCTCTAATTCTTGATAACCGTGTCCAGGGTCATATTGATCAGGTTAATCAGCTCTTGGAACTTGGTGGTGATAGGTAATGTTGGCACTTCGGGAGTAACATTTTCATTTTTAGAAAAACAATATATCTTTACTGGTTGTCAGGGATAGACTTACCTACACATTTTGTTCTATTTGTTTTTGCAGATCAAAAGGATTGAAAAAATACAATGCCATAGACAAATGGAATACACAGCTTCGTGTTTTGTATCAATCTGTTGCAAACAAGATAGGATGATATCTGGTGCCTCTATAATTGCACCCATCATTTGTCTTATATCAGGTAGTATAATGGGTTCTGATCCTTTGCTTCATCTCCATATTTGAAGCTGGTGGGCTTTTCCCATTTGTAAAATTTTGAGTTGCCCCTCCTATGTTGCGTGATGTATATGGACAGAGTTCACCAGTTCTTTCTGAATCAGTTTAACACAGGAATCCCATAAAATTGATTTGATTTTATAGTAATACATCCTGGAGAGATCTTTGAAATGCATATCTGTTGCAGGAAATAATTGATTTTTCCAGGTAGAGTGCATGGATATTTAATTGTTAAAAGAAATACCTAATGAAATGCCATTGTTTGCAATTCTTTATGGACTTCAACTTATCCGAACAATATGGTAAAAGTTGTCTTGAAATTTGTGATATTGTGGCTCATATATTTCATTATCTATTAGCATTATGTATATAATATATACTTGTCAAAATTTGAATCTCTGTAAAGCTCAAATATTGAAAAAGTTAAGCATACTTTATTTCTGGATTAGAGAATGCAGGGGATTTTTTTAGAATATACAATCAGCCTTTATTAGCAATTTGAGAACTCGTTTTTCTGCAAAGTGCAAATATATAATAGGATTTTTGTATACTGCAATATATTAAATGTTCTTGGGAGATTCCTTAGATGTCAACAGTGGTGAATATGATTAGGGTGGAATAGGTTGTGTTCAGGTTGTATCTATCTCAGATCTGATCACTTTTCTGTCCTTTTATAATCTCCTTGTTTATTTTGACGAATCCATATTAAAACAGACCTTGGGAAACTCCTTAGTTGCTGACAGTGGTGAATTTTATTAGGGCGTTTATTTTGATGACTCCATATTAAAACAGAATTACTTTACACCACGTAAATGGTAAATATAAGAAGCTTTTGGTAATTGTAATGAAGCCTTGGCATTTAAGTGATGCTATACCTCTGGTAATATTTATTGATGCTAAAAATTTATATACAGTTCTATCCAGAAGCTCTTTCACCACAATTAACTCATCTTCTCCCAAGATGAATGCCAACCTTCACATGAACAAACGTTATAAGCATCAGGATATGTTTACACTTCATCTCAACTGTATTGGCTTCATATACTATACTTTTCCGATGAAAGCTAGGTCAAGATTATTTGCATGTTTTCCTGAATATCTGCAGTTTTGTTTTGAAGTTGCATTTCCATTGATCTAAAGCTTTAAGTAAGCTTACTCCTTAAGATACACTGTACCACATGGATGAACAGTGAGCACTGCTCTCTTTTGGATCTAGTGATTTTCTCAAGAAGGGGGAGAAACTATCTGAATTGAAAGAAGTCTTCGTCCCTTAATCACCCAGGCCTGTTTGCTGTTCTTTTGCATCCATGTCATTAAGGCATCTGGATAACACTCCTTGAATATGATTTCTAGAATATAGTTGAATGAGAATCATAGGTTGTTTGCTTTACTAAGTTCTACAGTTTCAGTTTAATTTACTTGATTCTCAGCAATTCAATTGTCCACCCTTGAAAAATGTTGAAGGAAAGAAACATAATGCTCTATTATCCAGCAATCATGGTATTGGGTACATGGGGCCCAACACTAGAAAAGATTGTTGGGAGTGCCATGGGATTTGATTGCCTTCCAAAATGCTGCTCTAGATTCTCTTTTGCTCCTTAATCCAAACCGAGGAGAGGACTTTGTGCTTTATAGCACTCTCTAGTCAGAAGACTGGATTTCGTTCAATGCCAATAGAATACCGACTATTTATTTTCAGCCATTGATAATGAAAATATTTGGTGTATAGCTCTTCCAGAACAAGGCTTCATGTTAATATAAGTAAAATGCTACCACACAATGCTTTCAGACGCACAAGCAATTTTTTTTGTTTGAACTTCCCTTACTAATGCAATTTGCGAGTTCATTCCTGCCTCATACGCACAATGTGGCCCTGGCCCAATTAAACACTTCACACATCATATTTTTTTATAACTATCAAAATATGATTTAACAATTTTTTAGGAAATAAGCAACATCTTTTCAATTAAAGTTGACATTAGTTCAATTCCTTTAGAGGGTAGAGTGGATCTCCCATCTATTGCTGGTCCATGTGATTCTATTATCAGACTCGGTAGAAAAACCCTATCTGTCACATCTTGAATTTGGACCATCGGACAATATGTGTTTGAAGCACAGTTTAATGTGTTTTCATGGATGATAAATTAGATGTTATTTTTTAAATTAATACTATTGTGATTAAAATAAAGATGAATTATTATGATGCGAATATTTCGATTATTGATTATGGTTCTATGAGCTAATTTATTGACGAGATATTGAGTGCAAATGTGTGCAAGAACATAGTTGAGGTAGAGATGATCTAGCCGTCCGACAATAGTCGGCATGGTGGAAATCCTACACACACAGTTGCATTCATATTGCATTGTGAATGATAATGTAGTGCATTGTGTTATCATGAATATGCCATTGCCCATTGTGTGTTGACTTAAATCATATATTTTATGATTGTTTTATTTGCAAAAAAAAATTAATTAAAAAAATAAAAGCCAAATGTTTGATAATGATATCATTAATAACTTACTATTAAATAAAATAAAATAAAATAAAATAAGTTTTAAATTCAAATGACTTGCATGATAAATCATGCAATCTTGGCATCAGTAGAAAGTTTAGTTTTAAATATAAAAAGATACTCCAATAGGAGTTGAACATTTGAATGGAAATATGAAAACTATGAAAAGAGAGTTTAACGAAGGGAGGGATGACTATTTTGATATTATTATTGGCAGCGACTAAGGAGCATTGTCATCATAATATTTGAGCAGAGTCAAGGAGTTAGCATGCAGAGCAGGAGACTAGGTATTACCTTGTTATTGTTGTTCGTAACATAGCTTATGAATGCATGGTAAAGGCTTAAATAGAACCAAATTTGCAAGTTTAAATGATGAATGATATTGTATCATAGGGTTTGAAGGAGATTACTATTTGTAATGTAGCATGTATTCAGTTCTTTGTATCAACTAGTATATGTATTGTTTTGCTTGTGCATACATAACAAAACTTGTGTGTCGATCTTAATCCCTTAGTAAATGGCATCAATCTGTTTGTAATTTTTTGTGGCAATTGAATGTGTTTTCATACCTTTGTTATGCATTGATTTGAATACTGAATTGATTAAGACATTCGGTTGCCATATATATGTGTAAATACCATCATATTGATTCCCCTGTAGCACTTGAAACCATAGAATCGACCATGTTTTTTGAAATATATGTGATTGTTATAAGAACTTGTGCATTGATTATTATGTATAATGTAGAAATAATAGTCATACTATTCCACAGTAAGTAAAATTGAATATATGAAATTGTCATTTAATTGTTATGGATCCAATTCTTTTATTCTCAATCAACATATCAATGGTATAATTATAGTTATATATATACACATATATACATAGTTATATATGTATATACATATAACTATAAATATAATGGTACAAATATGCATCATATGTTATGAACTGGTTTCTTATCGATTTATCTTCCATGACATTCAATATTAGTTAGCATTACATATACATTAAATATTGCATGAAATTGAGAAATATTATTAGTTAGAGAACAAATTACTTGTCAATAATCAAGTTGCATGTCAATTATACATTTAACCATCATTATTCATAAAATGATTGAATAATAAAAAACCTTCATATAATCATTTTGCATGAAAAAAAAGGGTTATTTATTTTTATGATCATTGGATATATGCATGTTATATTGTCTTCGTGAAAAAAGTAGTTTTCTTTTGTATGTGATTTGGCTTTACCTTTCAGGGTGAGTGTTGAATATGGACTAACAAAGGGGAGTAGATTTTTTATTTTATTTTTTCAAATCTACCTATCGTTTTCAATTTAATTTCTTTGGTCAAAGTTATGTGTACCATTGAAATACATGGATGTTTTAAATTCTTTGTCATATTGTGATAGCAGGGCATAACGTGTTCATATGTGAAATGCATGTAGATATATCAGGTTGCATTGGACTCCATCTTGCCAGTTGTTTCCAGGCTGCTAGGCTTCTTGTGCAAGGTTGGGTATTCTTCGTGTTTGGAAGAATTTTGGGGAAGCGTAAGCTTTGTGGTTGGGCTGAAAAATGCCTAAGCCATGTTCTTGTCTCTTGGTTTGCGGATGACCGTTGGGGTTAGTGGCGACTAGAGACTTCAGTGATTATATATTTTTTATATGTTTACTTATATTGTTATGATTAGATGGGCATGAGAGCTTGAGGCAGATTATTGCATAAATTATATCTTGTACTCTACAATACTTGACTATATAATACTTCATGTGATGATGTACCTTATCTTTGGTACTTAATATTTTGGATTAGACACTTCTACATGTGAGATGTAATATATCATTTGTATGTGTTGAAGACGTTTCATTTCATTTCTATATTTATGTGAAAATGAGTTAACCATTTATTTTCGTGAGATAGTTTAGGGTTTCAAACCTTACATTTTGGCACATCAGAGTGTTAGGTTTAACACTAGGGCCTTAGTCTACTACACCAAGATGCAAAACTTGACCTAGGTCATTTTGTAACCAACCATGGTGCAAACTAGAAACAATGACCACAATGGATTGAGCAACAATGAGCAAAATGCTAGGTTGGACCAAATCCTCAACTTTCTGACTGAAACAAGGAACATGATGAACAACTTAGAAGAAGAGGTTAGAGGGAACTGAGAGGAACAAAATCAAGGGAATGAAGACTATGGAAATCATAGGGCTATAATTGAAGAAGAACTGAGTAAGGATCTTAAGAGGATTGCACCACTCAAATTTGATGGCAAAACCATCAAAGATGGAGTTGAAGCCTACATCATTGAGATGGAGAAGTCCTTTGAAATTAAGAATCTATCCAATGAGACTAAGGCTATTTGGATTGCATATCAACTCACTGGTGAAGCAACTACTTGGTGGGACAATGAAAAAGATGAAAAGAAACTATTGCCAATGGAGATAACTTGGAAAATCTTTCTTCAACATTTTAGGAAGAAGTGGTTACCTAAAATTTTCTTTGAAAAGAAGATGACAAAATTCTAGAATTTGATTCAAGGTAACATGATGGTGACTCAGTATTGGGAAAAGTTCACCAATTTGCTTAAGTATGTACTTCAGTATCAATTGGATGAGCGATTATGAATCAAAAAGTTCATCTTGGGATTGAATTCTCAGATTCGAGCAAATGTGGACATCCATAACCTTTTGACTATGGATTAAGTTTTTGAGAAGGTTACCGAACAAGAGCAAAAAATTCAGCAAGTGGCTAACTACCGCAAGAACCAAGATGCTAGATTTGGTTTTGGAAATAAAAAATTTGAAAATAATAATCAGTAGGGAGGAAACAATTGATAGATCCAAAACATGAAGCGAGGCAACAATTCTCAAGAAAAAGTAGAAGGGGATCACAATGGAGGCAATAAAAGGGTTAACTACAACAATAATAGGAGGGATAGGCCTGAAGGACCAAGAGCACCTCTTGGCGGATGCTTTATGTAGAGGAGAGCATTATGCCAATGTTTTCCCTCAACATTCAAGAGGATGAAGGAAAAGAAATCAACAAGGGCACCTCAACATCAAATCTATGCAACTGTAGACAATCAACATATTGACTTCCAAGCTCCATCAATTCAATGTACTAGTAAGCTCTATGACCAACTTGTCTTTATATTAGCGATACTGGAGCAACTGGATGCTTTGTAGATCCAAAAATAGTTTCAAATTTACTAGTTCGACTAGGACACATGGCTAATTCATGGATGGTTCAATATGGAAATCAAGCAAAAAAGAAGGTAGATTCTTATCTTTTTTGTAGTAAGTTAGAACTTACCAGTTTTTAAGCTCATGCCAACCTTTATGTAGCTCTCTTAGGAACCTATGATGTGATTTTGGGAATCAATTGGTTGATTGAACACAAGTCTATATAGTAAATTGTGAAGATAAGATTGTAAGATGTTTGGATGATTTTGGGAAAAATGTTGAGATTCATGGGTTTTTGAGACCTTGGAACTTAGACAAATTTTAGCTATGCAACTAAAGAAGGCCCAAAGGGATGTTCCATTTATGTTGTTCACATTAGTGACCTTGGTATTATGAAGCCAGTACTTGATGACTACCTTATCCTTGAGATTTTCAGGTTGTGTTTTCAGAGGAATTAAGAGAGTTGCCACCAAAAATAGAATTTGACTTTTCTATTGAGTTGCTACCTAGAATTGAACCTCAGTCCAAGGCTCCCTATATGATGACCATTATCGAGTTGTATGAATTGAGGACCCAATTGCAGGTGTTGTTGTACCAAGGGTTTATTAGACCTGATGTGTCACCCTGGGGTACACCATTCATTTTTGTGAAGAAGGATTGAACTTTGCGCTTGTGCATTGACTACATGATGCTAAACAAGGAATCTATCAAGAATAAGTACCCCCTTCTGAGAATTGATGAACTCTTTGATCAGATGGAAGCGGCTAGAGTGTTCTCTAAGATAGATTTAAGATTTGGATATCATCAATTGAGGATTAAAGAGGACTTCTCTAGGACGACTTTTAAGACTCGTTATGGCCACTACAAATTCACTGTAGTGTCATTCGGGTTAACCTATGCTCCTGCAACTTTCATGAACTTAATGAATAGTGTATTTAGAGATTGCTTAGATGGCTTTGTGCTGATATTCCTAGATGATATCTTGATTTAATCCAAGAATATTGAGGAGCATGAAAAGCATTTAAGGATAGTGTTACAACGTTTGAGGGAGAGAAAACTTTTTGGAAAGCTATCCAAGTGTACCTTCTATCAAGATAAGGTGCATTATCTAGGCCATATCATTTCAGCAGAAGGGATTGTGGTATATCCAGAGAAAATCAAGGCAATAGTTGATTGGACTACATTATAGAATGTAACTGAAGTCCAAAGCTTCATGGGACTTGTAGGATACTATAGGAAGTTTGAAGAAGGGTTTTCTAGAATTGCAACACCAATCACTTCACTCCAAAAGAAAGGTAAAATATTTGAGTGGACTAACAAGTGTGAGCAAGCTTTCCAATTTTTGAAGGAAAATCTCACTACAACTCCAATTTTGATTTTACCTGTTCCAAATGGACAATTCATAGTGATAATCGATGCATCAGGAGAAGGTGTAGGAGGAGTGCTAATGTAGAATAAGCAAGTGGTGGCTTATGAATCAAGGAAATTGAAGCAATATGAGCTGAACTATGCACCGCATGAATTAAAGTTAACATTCATAGTTCATGCACTACAAATGTGGAGACATTACCTCTTGGGGAAGTCATTTGAATTAAAGATAGACCACCTGGGACTCAAGTATATTTTCACACAACCCAATCTCAATGTTCGACAAAAGAGATGGTTAGAGTTCCTCATTGAATATGATTTTGGCATTGAGTATATTAAGGGGAAAGAAAATAAAGTAGTTGATTCTCTTAGCAGAAGAAGGCATCTAGTAGCCATGACTAGTACAAGGTCTAATTTGAGACAAGTGGTTCAAAAGTTACAAGGAGATGAGCACTATTCTAGAGTAAAGAAAGTCTTAGAGAACCCCTCAAACCATTGTTTCAATGGGTATGTGTTGGAATCAAATGGAATTTTGAGATAGCCTTGAGTAACCAAGATGGTAGCTAAATTGAGATCTCTATACTTTTGGCCAAGAATTAAGAAGGATGCAATTGAATATGTGACTCGATGTTTGGAGTGCTAGCAAGTCAAGGTTGATCATGTGCATCTGGCAGGGATTTTGTACCCACATGACATACCTGAGTAAAATGGCAAGTGATTAGTGTGTATTTCATTCAAGGGTTGCCTATATCCAAGAACAAGCATGATATCATTTTGGTAGTTGTGGATAAGTTGACTAAGGTAGTGCACTTCATTCTAGGAAATATTAAGGATGGTTCATTGACATTAGCAAAGAGATTTTTCCAAGAGATCTTTTGATTGCACGGAGTACTTGAAACGATCATACTAGATGGGATACTCGCATGACATCTAGATTTTGGATATCATTGAATGCAACGTTAGGAACAAGATTGAATTTCA
>VDFB02178819.1:0-20349 GCA_007258455.2 Sequoia sempervirens
GGATCCCTATCTATTGCAATACTGAAAAGAGCTCAACACCAAGTATGTGCTACTCAATCCGTGATGGATAAGAGGCGACCATATGGCGGAGACTTAAGGAAATTACAATGCAAAACAGAAATAGGCGGCAAGCCAGCCTCTTCCACTTGTTCAGTGGGCAGTACAAACATAGAGAAAGTGCGGAAATATTAAAAGATGCTGACAGTACTACTGTACAGCTTACAATATCAGAAAATGCATCAGTTAAGCACAATATAAGAGAGTCTTCATCCTTACAACAATATAGAATGGTAACTTCAAGTCCTCCAATGACCTTTCCCTCCAAACAACTCAAATGAGTAATTCGAGCTTGCTGTTGTGACAGAGGATAGACTGTATTTTCTGTTATCAGCCACACTGAAATGCCAAAATAAGCTCACAAACCTCACACCACTCAATCAAAGTGCAGATAAATAAATGCAAATATCCTCTAAGATGAAGGCGCCTAAACTCATGACACAAAACAGACCCAAACTAGTGATATTTATTTTCTGCTCACTCTCCAAGCAAGGTACAATGGTACGGCCCCAAGAGGAGGGCGATTTTCTCTTAAAAATTCAATACTTTATTAAAAATCATGAGACTTCACAATAAGTGGCGCCTAGCCATGACTAAAGTAAATATGCAATACCCACAAGCAAATCTTTTTGTATTTTTGGATTATGAATAAAAAGAGCTTACAGCTATAAGGCAACAGCAACTTGAAAACATGACAAAATGCTTGAATAACACTACCAAAATGCAATATACTCAACTACAATGCAAACTATCAAATTACCAGCGAACCTCTCAACTAGTTGCTATCTTTCAAGCAAGAAGATGAGCCAATGCTAGGAGGTGTGCTTTCCTCGAAGCGAGTGCCCGAATACAATCCAGCAGCATAACGGTGTAGTAGACAGAAGATACCAAATGAAGAGCTGAGGCCTGATTATATAGACGAGAGAGAAACATCTAGAAGCTTCCAAGGGCGCCCAAACCCTAATTTCAAATTCACCTTTTCCCTCCAAAGATGGCGTCCATTTTCAACAATAAAACATTTCACTTTTTAAAATAAAATGATCTTCTCAAAGGGCGTCCCACTTACTTGTCTCAATATTTGACATTTTAAAATTATAATTTATCTCCTTATGACGCCTGGACCCTCAAAAGTCCCCTTTTTAAAAACAACTTAAAGTTGCACTGCTAGGCAAGGGGTATAATATTAAAATAATAATATTATAATGAAATTACTTATCTCTCCCAGAAAAATGCGCCCAAGGCCAAGAACTGAAGTGCCAGCTGAACAACTGAAGAAGTGACCCAACTGAACTGTACCCGAACTGTCCACTGCCAGAAATAGAATTTACTAAAAATAGTAAATTCGCGAAGTTGCCCGAAATGCCAAACTGAACACACCACTGCGAAGCTCTCTGAAAACCCAGAAAGAATCCGCAGTCAGAAACCCAAACTCCAAGCAACAACCACCTCAAAACTTGTGTGGTGAACCTTGCTAGCTCACTGCTCAAACCCCTGTCTTTTTTTTTAAGTCTATTTGTGTTTTTTAGTTTTTTAGAGAAATTTTGTAGACAGAAGAGAAGGGGCGCATCATATAAAAGCTCACAAAATGAAAACTTGAGCTAATTTAATCAAACTGGAATTGTAGAAGGTGTTTATTATCATCAACAATGGATTTAAAACATACAAACATACCCGAAAGCCTCCAGATTTTTTAAATAAGAAATCCGACCAGCATGGTGAAGAACTGACAAAAACTGGAGTAGAGAGTTACAGACTTCAAAGTTTATTCTGAAACTGAAGCCAGAGAGTAACATAGGTAGGGCGCCCAAGTTCATGAAGAGAGATCCTCCAAAAGAAGACGTTTCTCCAAAAAGCCAAAATAAACTTCCTTGCAAGTGCCACGCCCTTTCAAACAAAAAGCACCAAAAACCATCTCTGAAGGTGTGCCCAAACAGCCATGAAGTCTGCCATGGTGAAGGAAGAACAGCAACTAATAAACCCTCTGTTTTTGATGAAGAACACTACAAAAATCTGTTGAAGCACTGCAGAACTTCTGAAATGAAGCTCTCTCAATCTGCACTAATTCAGCTGATCTTTCACAACTTCACAAGTGCTCACACTGAAGAGATTTCGTTCTCCAATGGTGGATTTGCTGCAAACCTGGTCACAGGCTGAAAGCAAGGGAAAAAACCTCCAAGGCAAAGTTGAAATATTCCAAAAAGATGAGTTTCTCATTGCCCAAATCCCTTATAAAGCAAAAGAGGAGAAACCCTAAGAAGGCCGTACATTTTAGGGCTTTAGCTCATTTAAATTTATGAAACTAAACTTAAATCACTTTCTATAGTTTCCCTTTTGATTTTTGGCGCCTCCTTTAAGTGAATAAAGATATAACATTAAAATATTCACTTTAGACTTAATTTAAGTGAAATAAGAATTATAAAGTCAATTTGACTTTATAAAAAGACTTTAAGTTAAAAATTAACTTAAATCACTTAAGTAAGCCTATCTCCCTCAATTCTCAACAGAATTCAATGCCGTCAGAAGCAAAGAAACTCCTGTACTGCCAAGGCCTGCAATGAGCCTATCCACAATCTCAGAAAATGAAATCGACTGAACTCTCCAGAAGGTACCACTGACCCTCTAACCAATCCAGTTAGCCCACAAGGGTCCAAGAAAAGGGCTAACACACTGCATCAGGTGACTGACTAGAGTGGGGACATCACAACTTGGAAACCCTAATTTCACCATCCGCACAGCCTACGGGTCTCCGGAATAGGCCAACGGTCAACAGAAACGATCATTGCTGAGAAGGGGACATTACAAATCTAGATTTTTTTTACCTTGTGACTTTTATCCTAGAACAACATTGGCCAGAAACCTAGACTCTAGTTTTTATTTTTATTTGAGTGAGGTGGCTTTCTCATATGAGAACGTGTTTTTTCAAAATATTTTCATTCACTTTTCACTACAAAGTGAGAAAGGGATATAAAATTGGATAAAGGTAGATATTTTGATGTTTAATTTCATTTAGAATCATAAAATAGAAAAGATTAAAAAACTAGAATGACAAGATTGTAAGAAAGTTAGTCCATCTGATCATCATAAATGTGATAATCCTCAAAATTTCATAGTGTGGAAATTCTAAATATATTTTTCTTCATGTTTAAATTATAAAATTTAATGAGTTTTTATTTTGTTTGAGGTGACATTCAGTAGAGAAGCAATATCTCTTTAGAATGGAAGGATTGAACCATAATGAACTTCAAGTTCAAGGAAAAGGCATTTGGGTGAAACGGTCTTATAATACTAAATCTATCAATGCAAGAGGTCACTATTAGACTTGGTCTTGTGTAATGTCCCCAATTTAGCCCTACGCTCTTCATTTGGATTTAGCCTATTTCTGGAAGCTCGTAGGCTAAACAGAAGCTCAAAATTAGGGTTTCCAAACTTCTTGGAGGACGTTTTCGTCCTTTTGCAGAGCTTGCACTTGGAAATGTTGAACTTGGATTGCGGATTCCTTCTGGGTTTTCTGAGAGCTTCGCGTTGGTGGTTTCGGTTCGGCATTCTGAGCACTTTCGAGAATTTACTATTTTTAGTAAATTCTATTTCTGGTAGTGGTCCTGTTAACTTCGGCTTGGTTGGTTCTCATCTTCAGTATGTTCAGTTGGTTTGATCAATCTTGACCTTGGGAAGCATTTTTGGTGAGACATCCAGTTGATTTTAAAATGTTATACTTTAATGTTATATTTTATTATTGAGACCCCTTGGCCTAGTGAGGCAACTTTAAGTTGTTCATAAAAGGGGGATTTTGAGGGGTGGCGCCTCATGGAGATATTTTATTATATTCTAAGGTCCAAAAATTCAATGTTTGAAAAGGGACGCCCATCTTGAGGAGAAGATTAATTCAAATTAAAAGTTAATTTGCCTTGAGAAATGAGATGCCAACTTTGGAGGGAAAAGGAGTTACTTCAAATTTGAAAATTAGGGTTTCTAGAAGCTTCTGGAGAGTTTTCACAAAGTTATAAAAGGTGAGCTTGGGTCTTCATTTGGGCATCTGATATCTTGAGTATTGTTATGCTGCCGAAATGGTTGCTGGATTGCTTCGAGGAATGAATACCTCCTAGCTTGGGCTCGACTTCGTGCTTGAGAGATAGCACCTAGTAGAGAGGTTTGCTTGTTTTGAGTGAATTTGTAGTGAGGTTTTGCATTGTTTTGATGATCTTGCATTTTCTTTCATATTCTTTAGTTGCTGAATATCATAGCTGATTCGAAGTTTCATTCATATATCAAAAATAAAAAAAGATATTGTTCTGGGTGTTGGTCATATCATCTTCTCTACTTGGGGCAACCTTACTTGCAAATTTGTGGGATTTTTAATGAAGTTTCTGATTTTATAAAGCAAATTCTTCATTCCTTGAAAGCCGTACTTTCTCGAGTGCTTTGGGATCCGTGCCATTAATTAATAGCCACTTTTAGCTGCCCTTTCTCATTACTAAACTAGGCGCCATCATTTTGAGGGTCTATTGCATCAAATTTGAAGTCGTTTGGGTTAGAAATGAGTGAGCTATGAGCATTTTGAGAGGATTCTGTGTTGCTGGTTCTGATATTCTTGTTGCTGGTCTGTCATATCAGACTTGAGAAAATTGTGTATGAGTGAAGGGTGGGTGTTAGGAATTCATATTTGATCTATTGGAAGATATATTTACTATTGCAGCACTTTGCGGAGTTCTAATCCTTGATCTTGCAGGCACTCTTCAATACATTGTAAGTTGCACAGTAGTACTGTCAGCATTTTCTTAGTCTTGCTTTATCATGCTTGTAATGCCCACTGGATAAGTGGAAGAGGCTGGCTTGCCGCCTATCTACAGTTGAATTGCATTGTAATATCTTACATCTCCACCCTATGGTAGCTCCATTCCCACTCCGGGTTTGAAAGCACATTCTGGGTGTTGAGTTTATTTCGAAGTTGCATTTGTATTTCTTTAAATCTCCATCATATGGTCGCCTCATTCCATTTTGGTTTGGGTAGCACATACTTGGTGTTGAGTTACTTTCAGTTGTAGTTCTGATTTATTGTACTGACGATCCTCTTGCCATATGACAGCCTCTCTCTTGTTGAGATTGAGTGCGCATTCTTGGCAAAGAGTTATATTGTAATTGCTGGTTTGATTTATCTAACCCTAACGGGTGCCTTCTGTATGTTGTTGTAATTGCATTCAAAAATCGGAAAAAAAATTGGTCCGGTTCTTTACAGTGGTATCAGAGCCATGCATCCTGCCATCCTATGCCCATCAAGGTTCAATTGACAGTTGAATGACAGAGAAATCAGTTTCTACACCAGAGGTCAGAACAGAGTTCAGTTTAGCTTTCAGAAGTTTCAAAGATGTTGCATTTTCTAAGGTCTAGGGATCGTGAGAAGTCAGCTTCAACTATGGTATCTGAGGAAGGAAAGGTTAGTGATGTCGTAAGGGATTTCATTGAATATGCCAAACAGTATAGAAGACAATGTGAACATGAGGCTGCCAAACTCCGTGAGCAATATCAAAACATGTCAGATGATTATAGGTACAATGTTTCATTTGATTCCCATTTGAATTGTGTGGCGTCACTGAAGCCCAAAAAGTCAGAGATGGTGGACCACATTAGGAAAATGATAAAAAGGGAATCAGAACAAGCTTTGGTTGAAGAGTCAAAGAAGGAAGGAGATGAAGTGCCTATTTGTGAATTGCAGCCGACAAATGTGCAAGTTGAAGAGAAAAATCAGTCATCTAGCATTGAAGATGGCACAAACAAGGTGCAAATATCACATCAGAATGAACGTGAGCTTGATGAAGATACTTTGGCAAGTGAAGAGTTAAGGGTAGAGCCTCATAATACGCCCCTTGACTTGCATGTGATAGCAAGTGAAGAAGAGCAAATTGAAGGAAATACTATTGGTGTCTTTGAATCAGCTTATGACCGTTACCAAAGTGATGATGTTGGTAATGATTTCGATGTGTTTGTACCTCCTCTTGTTGAAGATTTAGTGATGGATAGTTTTCCTCTTGTTGCTGTTCAAACTCCTCAAGAGTTTTCACAAGATGAAGTTATGACAAGTGATCAAGAAGACCTTTTTGGCATACATATGACCATTCATGATGAGATCAGAAAAATACCTATAGATGATGGGTTCATTGAAGATATAGATGATAAAGTTTCCCAAACAGCTAGCACTAAAGATTATTTACTTCATTATAGTGACAATGTCAAGGGTGGTTTTGGGTTTGATCTTCAAACCAAGCCATTGAAGGGAGGTATGTATGAAGATATCAGTTTAAGTGAGTTGGGTGGTGACCTATTCAAAGAGTCAACCCTCCAAGAGAAGCACAAAGAGCACTTTCCTTTTGATCAAAACAATCAATCCTCTAGCACTTGGGATCCAGGAGTGAAGGCATTTAGTGATGACAAAGAAATTGTGTGGGATGAGTTTCCCTTTGATCCTGATGAAGTTCAAAATTCTGATTGCTTTGCAAGCTATGAGGGGGCTGCCATAAACTTTGATCATGAAGACAGTGAAGTGGAAGTGGAGCTTGAAGATCATATGGCTCTTGACGATGGAAAGTTTGATGGAGTTCCTAAACACAAATCCAATTTATCAATGCTTGAAGCTGGTTGTAAGCATTGGATTGAAGAATTTGTGGAGTCTAATTCTCTTTGTGATATTGAGCAATTTCAGCTAGTAGGTGGTGAAGGAAAGGAGTCTTGGAGCAGCTATGAGGGTAGCAAAGATGAAAAACAAAGTTCTGATTTTCAGTTGCAGCCTATCAGCAGTTCACCATCTTTGCATGTTCATGAGTGGAAAGATCAATGCAAGGTATCTTTTGAAAAAGAAGTGCAAGCGCTATCCCTATTTGATCGCACACACAATTTGGTTGATGATCTCTATTGGAAGGCTCAGTTTGAAGAGAGACAAAGTGGAGTTAAGGATGAAGTTGCTCTTCCTAAATTGCAACTAATCAAAGATTCCTTGGAGACCATGAAATCCGAGTACATAGGCTTGATTGAAGATAGAGATCATGCCGTTGAATCTGCAAAGAAGGCCTTCATTGTTTTCGAAGAAAGGGAGAGTATGGTTGATGAGCTCACTTTGGAGCTTAAATCAACAAAGGACAAGTTGAAAGAAACTCAGTTGGCTCGAAGAAAGGTTGAAGACCAGTTTGCAGATTTTAAACTTTTCAAGGAGCAAGAGGATGCACGAAGAGCTGGAGAAATCAAGCAAGTAATTGATGAGATTGATAGTCTTCGAGAGGAGTTTGATCTTGAAGGTTTCACAAGAAAATCAAAGGTTGCATGTGCAGATTTGGAGTAGCAAGATGAAAGGAATAAATTTCAAGTTTATGACAATCCTCTTTTTCAAGAAGGTGGTGAGAAAAGTTATGATAATCCTCTCTATGAAGTAGAGGATGAAATGGAGAATGAAACTGAGTTTGGTTTCCAGTGCTTGGATGCCTCGATATCACTCCATGAGGGAGTGCCATGTCTGTTGATTAGTAATGAATGCATAAGTGGGTTTGAGGATGAAGTATATACATGGGAAGTGTTGATTCGAGAAGATTTCAACATCTTCGACACCAAGGTGTTAACAAGGCAAGATTTGGTAGCTGCTGGTAACTTCAGTACAGCAGCAAGAAGCGAAGATTTTAGTCTTGTTACTCATGAAGAAGGGAATGAAGATGGACCAGAACTTGGTGTTTGCATGCTTGTCAATCCATCCCTTTGGTTGAACAAGACTTTGGCACATATTGGTCTATTTTTGGATTTGGATTTGAAGTCATTTAATAGTTCATGCTCCAATGTTGTTGAAGCTTTCATGGATAGGCTTCAAAGGTTCATTAGCGGAGGCATCAATCTCTTCAGTATGCACTTGATCCTTACTAGCATTTGGGAATGTGTTGAGTTTTCTTTTCAGTATGTTGGAGATCACTTTCAGTTGGGTATCCATGCTTGGGATTCTCAATATGGGTTGATAGAGCTTATTACTTGTGGAAAGAAGGACTTTTTGAAGGATAAGGATCAAAATTTCAGTATTAATGATGTTGTGACTTTCTTTACCAGCCCCTTGATGGTTCCGTTTGTTCATCGACAAATGGATTGGAGAGAAATTTTGAGTATGGATTGGAAAGAGGAACAATTGGTTGCTCTTGGCGTTGATCCTTGGCTAAGACAAGAGCAGATTTTGAGACTCGTGCTTGCTGGTTGGAGGCAGACCAGCCCTGTTACTTGTGGAGTTACTCTCGTTTGGGAGAGTTTTTCCATCACCACTTGCCAACGAGGTGGTAGTTTTCAGATGGAGATTGCTCTAGTATGTTTTCCGGCCATTTTTGAGGTGTTACCTTGCAACTCTATGCTCATATCATACACTCACACTTGGGAATTTCTTTGGTGCTGCTGTTTTTTCTTGTGTGAGGTACTAAAATCAGATTGCACTTCGCTGACTTCGGCCTTGAACAGCATAGATTATTTGTTCCTTCGCACCTATTCTACTTTTGGAGTTCATCCTATGGAGGTTTGTGAAGCAAATTTTGATAGTTTCTTTACTATATTGGTTTTGGACAACGAACTTCCACATGCTTTGGCTTTCCCTTCTGAGACTCTTGGAGTTGGAACAGTAAGAGTGATTAGAAGTCTTCATGGTGGTGTCGGTATAACTCAGTTGATGCATAGTAGCTCCAAGAGAAGACATGAGGCTGAATTTGTTGAGCTCTTGCAAAGGATTGCTTTCCTCTTTGCAAGAAGATTTGAAGATATCATTTTTTTCATCAGGGCTTCGTTCGTTACAATGTGGAGGTATGTTGAGGAGTTTGATTTTGAGTTGAGCAGCATATCCATTGTGGTTGACAGTGGTATGGTTGATACTATTGACTTTGGGCCTCTTGGACAAGAGACGTCGCATGAAGTTGGTCTCAGTCCTTTAAGATTTTTTAGTTTGAGTATCATGGACAGTAACTTTTTGGAGTTACAAGGGAGGTTGGTGCAGCATTGGCGAGATGTCTTCACTGATGAGATCAGAGTGGTGCAGCATCAGCATGGTGGGTCCTCCTTCAGACGGATATGGGACCCTGGGATTGTACTTGGTTTGGTTTGGTGCAGTTTGAGTTATTCTAGAGTTGTGGTGGCATTGCTTGAGGACAAGCAATTTTGGGAAGGGCGGACTGTAATGTCCCCAATTTAGCCCTACGCTCTTCATTTGGATTTAGCCTATTTCTGGAAGCTCGTAGGCTAAACAGAAGCTCGAAATTAGGGTTTCCAAACTTCTTGGAGGACGTTTTCGTCCTTTTGCGGAGCTTGCACTTGGAAATGTTGAACTTGGATTGCGGATTCCTTTTGGGTTTTCTGAGAGCTTCGCGTTGGTGGTTTCGGTTCGGCATTCTGAGCACTTTCGAGAATTTACTATTTTTAGTAAATTCTATTTCTGGCAGTGGTCCTGTTGACTTCGGCTTGGTTGGTTCTCATCTTCAGTATGTTCAGTTGGTTTGATCAATCTTGACCTTGGGAAGCATTTTTGGTGAGACATCCAGTTGATTTTAAAATGTTATACTTTAATGTTATATTTTATTATTGAGACCCCTTGGCCTAGTGAGGCAACTTTAAGTTGTTCATAAAAGGGGGATTTTGAGGGGTGGCGCCTCATGGAGATATTTTATTATATTCTAAGGTCCAAAAATCAATGTTTGAAAAGGGACACCCATCTTGAGGAGAAGATTAATTCATATTAAAAGTTAATTTGCCTTGAGAAATGAGACGCCAACTTTGGAGGGAAAAGGAGTTACTTCAAATTTGAAAATTAGGGTTTCTAGAAGCTTCTAGAGAGTTTTCACAAAGTTATAAAAGGTGAGCTTGGGTCTTCATTTGGGCATCTGATATCTTGAGTATTGTTATGCTGCCGAAATGGTTGCTGGATTGCTTCGAGGAATGAATGCCTCCTAGCTTGGGCTCGACTTCGTGCTTGAGAGATAGCACCTAGTAGAGAGGTTTGCTTGTTTTGAGTGAATTTGTAGTGAGGTTTTGCATTGTTTTGATGATCTTGCATTTTGTAGCTGAGCTTGCATTTTCTATCATATTCTGGAGTTGTTGAATATCATAGCTGATTCGAAGTTTCATTCATATATCAAAAATAAAAAAAGATATTGTTCTGGGTTTTGGTCATATCATCTTCTCTACTTGGGGCGACCTTACTTGCAAATTTGTGGTATTTTTAAAGAAGTTTCTGATTTTATAAAGCAAATTCATCATTCCTTGAAAGCTGTACTTTCTCGAGTGCTTTGGGATCCGTGCCATTAATTAATAGCCACTTTTAGCTGCCCTTTCTCATTACTAAACTAGGCGCCATCATTTTGAGGGTCTATTGCATCAAATTTGAAGTCATTTGGGTTAGAAATGAGTGAGCTATGAGCATTTTGAGAGGATTCTGTGTTGCTGGTTCTGATATTCATGTTGCTGGTCTGTCATATCAGACTTGAGAAAATTGTGTATGAGTGAAGGGTGGGTGTTAGGAATTCATATTTGATCTATTGGAAGATATATTTACTATTGCAGCACTTTGCGGAGTTCTAATCCTTGATCTTGCAGGCACTCTTCAATACATTGTAAGCTGCACAGTAGTACTGTCAGCATTTTCTTAGTCTTGCTTTATCATGCTTGTAATGCCCACTGGATAAGTGGAAGAGGCTGGCTTGCCGCCTATCTACAGTTGAATTGCATTGTAATATCTTACATCTCCGCCCTATGGTAGCTCCATTCCCACTCCAGGTTTGAAAGCACATTCTGGGTGTTGAGTTTATTTCGAAGTTGCATTTGTATTTCTTTAAATCTCCATCATATGGTCGCCTCATTCCATTTTGGTTTGGGTAGCACATACTTGGTGTTGAGTTACTTTCAGTTGCAGTTCTGATTTTTATTGTACTGACGATCCTCTTGCCATATGACAGCCTCTCTCTTGTTGAGATTGAGTGCACATTCGGCAAAGAGTTATATTGTAACTGCTGGTTTGATTTATCTAACCCTAACGGGTGCCTTCTGTATGTTGTTGTAATTGCATTCAAAAATCGGAAAAAAAATTGGTCTGGTTCTTTACATCTTGTTAGTTTTATGACCAGATTTAAATTAAGCATAAAGTAAAACAATTCAAACAATAGAACACAGCATATACCCTGGGAAAACCCTCCTTCTTGAGGGAGAAAAACCCAGCAACAATATATCACCTATATATTGAATGAAATAGCAATAAAATGCTTTACAATGAGGCCAATCACAAGGCCGATTTGATGTAGAGATAATAGCACCACACTTGATGCAAATCAAATGAAGACAAAATCGAACTCCTTGAAAAACAATATATCAATCTGCTGTGATATCGAACTCCTTCCAGAATTATGTGCACTTGACTCTTGATAATGAATGAATGATAGTAGAAATGAGCAATACCTCCTTTAAATACAAGTCGATATGTCTTCTCCAAACAAGGCCTCCTTTCAAGAAATCGGCCTCTCAAAAGGTGGCAATCATTTAATTAAAGTCGGCTATCATTAATAAAATATAAATTGATATTTGAATGGAAGCGCCTCTTCACAAAAGTCGGCTCCAAATGAACAAATAGCCATGGCTTTATTTATTTGCTTATTAATTAAATCGATCGAATGTGATGTCCCCACTCTAGTCAGTTCTCGGGAACAGTGTGTTAGCCCTTTTCTTGGATCCTTGTGGGCTAACTGGATTGGTTAGAGGGTTAGTGGTATTTTCTAGAGGAGTTGGACGTTCTCATTTTCAGAGTTCAGTGATTGGCTCACTGCAGGCCTTGGCAGTTCAGGAGTTGACAGCTTCTGACGGCAAAAAAATATATGGAGTTTTGAGGAAGTTATGATTATTTAAGTGATTTAAATTATATTAACATAATACTTTATTATAAAGTCAAATTGACTTTATTCTTTTAATATCACTTGAATATTCATAAAAGGGTGATTTAAAATTAAATCACTTAATCTTTAAAGTGGGCACCCAAAATATTTAAGTCTAAACTATTGAAAGTGACTTAAATATATTTTAAAAGATTTAAATGATGAAAAGTGGCGTCCTTTTCTTGAAATGCATGCCTTTTGGGATATAAGGCATTTTGGCAATGAGAAACCCTATTCATGATTATTTCGACTTTTCCTTTGGTTTTTCTTCTGTGCTTTCCTCTGTGATCAAGGTTTGAGCAAATCTTCCATTGGAGAACGATATCTCTTCGATGTTGAGCATTTTTGAGACTGTGAGAGACTAGTCGAATTAGTGCAACTGTGAGGGCTTCATTCAGAGGTTCTACATGCTACAATTAGAGTTTATTATTCAGTTTTACTTGTTTGCAATAAGGAAGGGGGTTTCTTTACCTGAGGCATCCTCTTCAGCAATTCTACAGCTTCCAGCTTTGGCTCTTCAGCATCTTACTTGGGCTGTACCATTTGCATTGGGAAATGTGCCATTTAAAGGAGGCATGTGAAGTAACTTGCTAAAACGCCTTTCTTTTGGCTTTGGTTTGTGTTCCATTCTTGGCATCTACCTTTCTCAGGGGTTTGTGAAATATCCCGAACGAATTTTTTCAATTTTTGCCAATAACACAACAATGCAGAAAGCAGCCGTTAGGGTTAGATAAATCAAACCAGCAGTTACAATATAACTCTTTGCCAAGAATGCGCTCTCAATCTCAACAAGAGAGAGGTTGTCATATGGCAAGAGGATCGTCAGTACAATAAATCAGAACTGCAACTGAAACTAACTCAACACCAAGTATGTGCTACCCAATCCAGAATGGAATGAGGCAACCATATGGCAGAGGTATAAGAAATCCAAATGCAACTTCAAAATGTAAAGTAGGCGGCAAGCCAGCCTCTTCCACTTATCCAGTGGGAAATACAGTAAATGAAAGAGCAGGAGTTAGAATGCTGACAGTACTATTGTTCAGCTTACAATAATTAGAGAATGCCAGGCAACCACATAGAATAAGAAAGTCTATCACTGCTGTAATGAAGTATAATGTTGCCTAGATGCACACAATGACTCCTCACCACTACCCAACTCAAATGACTGATATTATGCAAATTGTTATAACTGGTCATGGACTGAAATTACTGAACCAGCAACATAGAACCCTATTAAAATGATCATAACTCATTCATCTCTCAACCGAATGACCTCAAATCTGTTGCAATAACCTCCTATGATGAAGGCGCCCAAGAAGACATCAAAAAACTGACCCAAGAAGCTGATGTTTATTTTTGGCACAAACTGCATCGTCCACACCTTCGATTCTTCATCTGATAATTCGGTGGAAAGTGCAAAATTTTGACAATCATCTGTCACTTCAGACACCATAGCATATGTGCCTGGACCCGTGTCTTGATATAACACTTGAGCATGTGGGTCCTGGGACTTCACCACTGTAAGCTTTGATTTGGTTTCCGGTTCTAACTTGAAAGTACCTTTCTTCAATGGGATTGTCGCGAAAGACCAATCCATTTGTATTTCTCCTCCGAGATCCTTGCAAAAACTTCTACTAAGTAACATCCCGTAACTGGTAGGAATATCAGCTACTAGGATAGTCATCATAATCTTTTTCTCTGGACATGACGCTAGCCCCACTTGCGCATTTTTGAGTTGACCGACTAACGGTACCGGTTTGGACTCAAGTGAATAACACTTTTCCTGAGTCGGGGTACATGAGAGTCCCAACGTGTTCATAATCTGTAAGGGCATAACGTTGTTCGAAGCTCCGCTGTCAATTATGCAATTGGTCAGCTTGAAACCTCCTATATATAAAGATATATAGAACGGCCTAGGCTTCTCTTCTGCGGGAACTGAGGATTGTAGCAATGTCGGCTAAACGACATTCTTCTTCTTAAGAACATTCAAGATCCTATCCAACTGCTCTGGATGATCTTGTAAATACTCCAGCTGAGATATCTGTACCTTCGTCTTCATCATGGAAGAGACGATGTCGAAGCTTGCTGAAGACGTATCTAAAGCCGCTGGCAAGATATTTTCTTGTGAAGGTTTAAGATTGGAAGTAGAAACTACTTCCTTTGCTTTTGTATTCAAATTCCGTTTTTCCTCTTCCTCCTGTGCTTTGAAATGTTGAGCACGTGTGAACACAGGTGAGGTGATATTCTCGTGATTCACTGCAAGAGAAAAACGACGAGATTCTTCTTCTTCTTCATTAACGGGTTCTCGATCAAAATATCCCGTTGTGAAGTCGCCATCAAACTCGTCTGGTTGTGAAGAGACGACGTTTGAACTGGAAGGTATGAAGTCTGAACTAGGAGCAGAATCGGCAAATCCCATGAGCTGATTCATTCTTTGATTTTCCAGACAAGTAGCCCCAGTATGCTCTGCTAAATCATGGAACGTGCAAAAGACCGTAGCCTTTTCAGCTTCATTATTTTGTCTCGGTTGTCCTTGCAGAAACTTTGACTTGAAATTATTGTACGGCTGAAAATTATTCCTTCTCGGCTGGTATGCTGGTTGTGATTGAAAAGGTGGTGAGGGAAAGGCTGGTTGCCCTTGAGGTGGTGACTGCCGTTTCAGTATCGTCACCTCATTTGCTACCTTCTATAGCAATGGATCGGCCGACGCTTGCATGAGCGGCCTAATCGAATCATCTTTCATCTTGCCGGTTGTAATCATGTTATCTTCAAGCTTGATTGCTTCCTCCTGAAGGTGTTGTAGATCATCTTCTTCGCTTATCTTCAGGAAAAAGGAAATTTTTGACGGCAATGCGTTGATGAAAGAACTCATCAAAATCTCATCAGATGGATTCAAAGTGTGAGAAAGACGTGTAACAAGGCGATTAAACCTTGCCACGAATTCTCTCATCGGTTCATGCTTCTCCATCTTTGAATTTGAGAGTTGTGCAAATAATCTATGACTGTCTTCGGCAGGCTTGAATCTTGCCAAAAACTTCTCGCTCAAGACGGCCCAACTGGTGATAATTCCTGGCTCAAGATTATTGAACCAATATGCTGCGTTGTTTTCAAGAGTCTCCACGAAAAGACGAACGGCGATGTCTTCATGACCAACATGCAAAACGGAACAAGCCGCCGTGAATGCTGATAAATGTTCATCTGGATGTTTAGAACCATCGCCATGAAATCTCGGGAAAAACTTGCGTGATCCCTTGGGCAATTCATGATGTCCTGGTGTAGAAACCCTAGTTTCCCCTTTTTCTGTCTCTGGCTGACTTTTTGAAGTTTTTGAAGGTTTTTGATGTTTTGTGATTTTTTTTGCAAATTTTGGGTTTTTTGACAATGAATGAAAAGGTACGACTTTTGCAATAAATTGAAATAAATTCAATAAAAATAAAATAACTCTGGAATTGATAGAATATGGATGCTAGTATCTTTATTTGATCTTCACTACAGATTACAAGAATACCCAGATACATGCAATGAATAAAACAATGAATTTTCAATATGTAAAGAACCTGGTAAAAACAGCAATCTGATCTGATAACTGAGTTGTACGGCTGCAAATAAGAAGTTCTCCCTCCGGATATCGATGGCAGATGACTCCAGATACAGGGGCGCCACTCTGGAGAAGTTATCAAGCCAGGAAGAGAGGCGTTTCTCTTTCCAAGCAAAAGGACGGCTCAAACTCAGCTGGTACGGCCTGGTACAGTACGGCCTGATGTCAGAAAACAGCATTCAATAACAATACGGCCTCCTTGCTATTCAATATCTGGATCTCTGGAAATGATGCGCCAAAAGGAATAGATGCTTTCTGGATGGCAAACATTGAAAAGAACTGAAGATATAAATTTCTCTGAAGATCTGTAGTTTCCTCTGGATGAGAAAACCTCTGTTGGCAATAAATCAAGTGGTATTCCACACCTTCTGAATTGCTTTCCGATGGAGATGGCTCGTTCCCCAAGGAATTCGAACGTGAAACCCTAAAGTCTCAGGCTCAGATCAAAGTTGATCAGTTTCAATTCTCAATAATCTCATAATGGCTCAAAACCCAAGGCAAATCCTCTCTTATGCTGAAAAGTGCGATTTCCTTAAGAATAGGGTTTTGATAAAATATTCACATTTTAATATTTTAATATTTCAATAGTCTCTGCTGAATATTTTAATATATATCAAATGTCAAACTGGCCCCCTTTTAATGATGGCGCACCCCTCAAGGCAAATCACTTAAGTTATAATATAACATTATAACTTTATATTATAAATCATTAAATAATTAATATTTAATCAGTACAATTAAATATTAATATTTTCCTCGTTACTCATCCTAATTCGTCCGTCGATGTGGCGAACTGCAGAGTGATTTCGGATGCGTAAAGCCATCTTTGCTAAAAATAGTAGGGGTCCCACACTGCCTGCCAGGAACTGCTAAAAATAGCAATTCTGCAAAAAGCCTCCGATCGAGCCCAAACGAAAGCCTGCTGATCAAACTCTGCCAACTGAAGCTGAACCAAGTTCCGAAGTGACCCTCTATCTAGTCTATCAGCCTACGAGGGTCATGTGATAGGCCAATCCTGTACTCCGAGAGATGTCACTGAAAAGGGGACATGACACCTGGTAAAGCCAACGGTCCAATATTGTGTTATGAAATAACTTGTACAATAGAAGAATATGATATGAAATATGCTGCAAATACTTGATAATAACTGAGAATAACAAGCCACTTCGAGGGGGCAAACCTCCAAATATCTCTAATGAGAACACACTTCACAACTTGATGATGAAATAAGACTCACAACCTCCCTATATATACCTATTTATGCCAAGGATATCACCTAGGCGACTTAGACACACCTATATAAGACTTAGGCCGACCTAAACAACTAAATAACATATACTAATGATAATATGACTTAATAGAGAGTTAAGATAGCCACAAGCTGACTATTCATAACCCGATGTACAATAATATTAAGGGCGTAGCATGCCCCCTTCTTCAAAGAAGCATTGTCCTCAATGCTAATCAAGTTTGGAAACTTTTGAATGAACTCCTCATCTTCCCATGTGGCATCTTCAACTGGTAAATTCTTCCATTGGATGAGATACTCAGTGATAGTTCTATTCCTCAGCTTTTTTGTGCGTGTTTGACGAATGCACTCTGGTTCCAAAATGATTCTCCCTTCTTCATCTAGCTCAGGAAGTGTTGTTTGAGTGGGAATATTGTGCCCAATTACCTTCTTCAAACAGGAAACATGAAAAACTGGATGTATCTTTGTTGTGGGTGGCAACTCAAGCTTATAGGCAACACTACCGATCTTCTGCATGATTTGGTATGGACCATAATACTTTGGAGACAACTTATTATTCTTTCTTTGCTGCTTTGGTGAGATTTGCTTATAAGGCTACAATCACAAGAAGACCTAATCCCCAACTTCAAAACTTCTTTCCTCTGATGTTAGTGCACTTTTGATACGACTTTCATTCGATTTTGTGCCATGGCTAAGGCTACTCCTTGAGTCCTAAAGTACTTGTTGTTGATGAAGCAAGTGGTCTTCTCTTTTCGAACTCTTGGGGACACCTTAATTGATGATGATGTGATGGAAGGAGGATTATATCCATACAATGCAATAAATGGAGACATTTTGATGAACTATGGAAGGAAGTATTATACCACCATTTTTCTAGTGGTAGCCAATCTACCCATTGAGACTGTTTATCTGAAGTGAAACAACATAGATATCCTTCTAAGCACTTATTAACAACCTTTGTTTACCCATCAGATTGCAGATGGTATGAAGAGCTAAAACCAATTAGTACTTAAACATGAGAATAAATCTTTCCGAAAGTGACTAGTGAAGATAGGATCACGATCACTAACAATAACTTTAGGTGTACCATGTAGCTTTTGGATATTCTCTAAAAAAGCTTTAGCCACTGCACTTGCTGTAAAAGGATGTGCTAATGCAATGAAATGTGCATATTTAGTGAGTCGATCAACCACCACCATGATGACATTATGACCTTTAGATTTGGGAAGCCCTTTGATGAAGTCCATGGATATCTCTTCCCAACGCTGGCTAGGAATAGATAAGGGTTGCAAGAGACCTGGTGTCTTAATTGTCTCCCCTTTATGCCTTTGACACACCAAACATTCAGCCACAAATTTTTGAACATCACCCTTTAGCCCTTCCCAAAAGAAATCTTGCTTGACTCGATGATATGTCTTCAAAAATCCTGAATGACCACCCACTGGAGACTCATGCAATTCTGTAAGAATCGTGATTTTAAGGCTGGAATTCTTGCAGAGATACAAACGCTTTTTATACCAAAGAGTATCTCCCTTCCAACAAAACTTATCTAAACTACTAGGATCACTTTTTAATTGCTCGATGAGTTTACTTGTTGCAACATCATTTTTCCACTCTGCTTTGGCTTCCTCCACCCAATTTGCTTGTAATATTGAAAGGGCACACAATAAGGCTTCATCTTTCTCATCCTTCTTTGATAGTGCATCTGCGACAATATTCTCTATCCCTTTCTTATATACAATCTCAAAATCATATCCTAACATCTTAGTGACCCATTTTTGTTGCTCTTCAGAAGATAGTCGTTGTTCCAAAAAATATTTTAGGCTATCATGATCTGTCTTAACCTTGAAATGTCTACCCAATGGGCCAGGCCGCCATTGTTTCCTTTGCGGGTATTGCTAGCATTTCCTTCTCATAAATAGGTTTTAGTAGATTCTTGCAGCACCCAATTGTGACTCTCTCCAAAAGCAATTGAAAATTGAGCCTTCTTGCATAATGGCAGCTCCTATCCATTTCGAGCATCCACATTCCACAATGAATTCCTTGGTGAAGTCGAGAATTGGCAGAAATCTTTGAGTTGTACACGCCTCTTCGTCTCTCAAATCTTTGTATTGGGGCTTCGTTCAATGAAAAGAATCCTTCTTCAATAGAGGTGGTGAGAGGTGCTGCTATACTACCATAATTCTTCACAAATCTTCTATAGTACCATTTATCCAATTAGAATCCTCTCAGCTTCTTAATGGTTTTGGAATAGGCCATTCCATGATAGCCTTGATTTTGTTAGGGTCCACCTTTACTCCTTCATGTGAAACTATGTGTCCCAAATACTCCACCTCTGTAAGACCAAAAGCACACTTGGATGGCTTAGCATAGAGTTTATGATCTTCAAGTATTTGTAATGCATGGTCCACATGTTGCAAATGTTCTTCCCAAGTCTTGCTGTAAATCAATATATCATCAAAGAATACTAACACAAACTTTCTCAAGAACTTCTTAAAAATGGAATTCATCAAACTTTGGAATGTAGATGGTGCATTGGTAAGACCAAATGGCATCACCAAAAATTCATAATGACCCTCATGAGTCCGAAATGCTGTCTTACAAATATCCTCCTCCTTAATCCAAATTTGGTGATAACCAGATCTAAGATCTAACTTGGTAAAAAACATAGCTCCATTTAATTCATCTAGTAAATCATCAATGACTGGAATTGGAAACTTATCTTTAATGGTGTACATGTTGAGCACCCTATAATCTGGACACATGCACCAAGTATCATCCTTCTTACGTACCATCACCACCGGTGAGGAGTAGGCACTTTGGCTATGCCTAATGATTCCTGCCTCTAGCATCTCTTCAACAATTTTTTCTATCTCACTCTTTTGTATGTGTGGATACCTGTAAGGCCTAATGTTAGGTGGTTGGCTCCCTGGGACTAACTGTATGGCATGATCATGGTCCCTCTTAGGAGGAATTCCTTTAGGCATATCTCCAAGAACAAGTGATGACGATCAATTATAGCTTGCAAATCTGGATGAGTGGGAGTAATAGATTGAGAGACTTCTAATGAACATAGTTGGGCCACAAATCCATCCACTCCTTTCTTAAGCAACTTTTGCATCTGATGAGAGCTTACCATTTGTGGAGATTTTTCCTTCAACCCCTTTAGCTCTACTAGCCTTCCATTTGATTGAAATCTCATGAATAGTTCTTGGAAGTTCATCTCAATTGTTCCTAATGTAGTAAGCCATTGTACTCCCAAAACAATGTCTGCTGCACCCATGGATATCGCATACATTGGGGTATCAAGTTGATAATCTCCCATGGATAATTTAATACTATGACACTTCCCTGAACAACTAACTGTACCACCATCTGCAATAAAAACTTGAAACTCTGGAGCTGGATATATGAAACAATTTAGACGAGTAGCTAACTTTTTGTTGATGAAATTATGAGTACTATTTGAGTCGATCAACACTATTACCTTTTGCTTCTTTAGGAACCCCACCACCTTGAGATTTTGTGGAGCA
>VDFB02178820.1:0-13917 GCA_007258455.2 Sequoia sempervirens
CGAAGAACAATCAAAAACCTTGGCCAGATCTAAAAATGGCGTCCTTGAGAGCTTATTGTTGTTCTTGATCATCAACCTGCAAAGAAATGAGCATAATGGACGCCTAGGCTTGATCATATAGAGATTTGTGCTTGAATCCATGAAGTTTGGGAGCCTAACTCATGATCTAAAGCTGATTTGGCTTGATTTGAAGTTCAAAAGGTAGGTTTCCACTGATTGTGGGTTGAATTGGCCAAGTTTCCCTCCAAAATATCTTATTTGGTCAACAAAACATGCCTTTGACCTTTTTGGGCGTCCCTTAAAAGTTTGAGTCCTTTTTTCATCATTTTTTATGCTGAATGATCTCTGTTTGATCCTGGCTCTAGATTGATCTGCTAATCCTGAGCAGCTGCTGTTGGATTCATCGTTGGGCTGAACCTAAGCTGAAGAGATGTGCCTGGGAGGTATTAAGCCAAAAAGTTGAGTTTGTGGTCCTAAAAAGAAGGGTGCCTTTCTCAAGAAAGGGCGCTTTCTTCCTTGCCTTAGTCATTTTTAATGTTTGTTCTTTCAATCTCTTCATTCTGACCTCCTGTGCTTTGATTCAGAATCCCCGTTGATCAGAGAATTAGATGGTCTCGTTTGATATCTCATCAGGTAACCAGCTCCTCTTCGCAAAAGATGACTGGAGTTTGAATTCCTAGAAGTCAGTTAAAGGTCCCTTTATTCAAGGGCACCCCTCATTGAAAAGGGCGCTTTTTCCTTTTGCATAATGTTTTTTATCCTGAAAGATGCTCTAGTCTGATCTTGATTATTTGGTGATTGACTTGTCAGATGTTCGTGCTTGCAGTTACGTTGTCGAGATTGACCTAGATTGAGAAGACAGTCTTGGGAGGCCTTCAGACATTTGATAGCATCTGGAGGTTCAAAAAGGAGGATGCCTTTCCTTGGAAAGGGCGCCTTTTCCACCTTGATCATCATTTCAACAACCATTTTTGATATCTTCGTCAATTGCCTCTTTTCACTCTGCTAACAACCGCTGGTGATCACTTTGTTAGACGATCTTGCTGATTGTTTCGTTGTCAAGCCAATAGGAGAACGCCGAGGGTGACTACCTTGGATGATTCAACAGGCTGTATTTGACCCTTGAGAATCAAGGGCGCCCCTCTCTAAAAAAGGCTCTTTTTGCATCATGAACTAATTCTCCTTCCTAACGTTTCCAGAGTCAGTCAAATTTTGGCTTTTTTCAGTTTCCAGAATCTCCTTTGTCAAACGACATCTTTTTATCTTTTGTCATTTTTTGGATGTCTCTTTATAACAGCCTCTTCACACTCTATTGACATTTGTCGGTGATCAGTTTATTAGATGATCTCGTTGAATGTTTCGTTGTCGAGCCAGCAGGAGAACGCCGAGGATGACTGCCTTGGATGAATCTGGTGACTACATTTAGCCCCTGAGGTTCAAGGGTGCCTTTCTTTGGAAAGAGCTTTTTTTGCACATTTTGAATTGACTTCTCCTTGGTAGCATTTCCAGAGTTAGTCAAATTTTGGCCTTTTCCAGTTTTGAGAATCTCCTTTGTCAAACAGCATCTTTTTCATCCTTTTTCACCATGGTTGCGTCGTTGAAGCTTTTGAAGCTTAGCTTTCAGCCCCTGGTACTGGCCAATCTGCCATTAATGGATGCGAAGCTCCTAACTTTGTTCCTGAAAAACAGAAATAGACCCACCAGAGTAAAACGTGTCTTTTGATGATTCTAACTTGACCAATGTGATCGTGAAGTCATTTAATCCTATCAAAATCATTTTCAATCATTTCTGGGAAGGTCCTATTTTTGGGGGTTTCCTTGAAAATAGGGGCGAAAACCCTAATTTTCAAATTTTCAGAATTTTGCACATGTGTTCCTTGACAGAAACCCACAAAGACCTTATATTTGGTTTGACCTAAAACAAAACTTTGGCGGTATTTTAACATGATTTAAGCTCAATTTAAGCTGAGGAATGCAAAAATTTATTTTGGGTACAAGCAGAGAGACGCAAGCAAATATCATGGCTACATCATCATCTAGGACCTATCTTAGACACTAGCGCATGACTTGTTCATGATGTTGGGATGAGTAATGCAAGCTCCTCTGAGCCATAGACTTATATTTTTAGTTTTGATATTTGTTTTGATGCCATGGATTTCATATTCCATGAGTTTTGTATACATTTGGCAATATTTATATATCTAAATGTGTTATTTCCTTCAGCTAAAATTTGTGTTTATACTTATGTGATCGATGTATGTTTGTGTATGGGATCAAAGTAGTTTCTATTTGATGAGTTATTGTGTCTTTAAGGTTTATTTATTAAAGGGTGCATGAAACAAGTTTTAAATCCTTAAAAATCTTTGAATTTCTTGGGTTTTTCAATTTGCCGAGTCTTTGGAGTTTGTGTGTCCGTCTAGGCTCCAAAGTCAGAGTTGAGGAGTCAAAAATCAGCTTGCTGAGTCCAAGGCAAGTCCGAATCTTGTCTTGTAAAGTTTCAAATTAGTTATTTATATTTTTCTTAACCCTAAATTCTATGGTGAACAAAACCTTATGAAAAATTTGACCTCAATGTATTTGGTAATTGTTTAGGACACATATCACAAGCATTTGCTTTTACCACTATATGTGTAACACAATGGCAAAAATATTGTCTTAAGAAATAAATTATTAGAAATTACTCTCTAGGTGGAGTGCTTTCTAATATTTTCTTTCTCTTGAGAGAAATGCAAGAAAGCACAACTATATTACCATTTCTAGGGTTCATGACCAATCCATGTTAGAGATCTAAGAATTGTAACAGGTCCAAAAGTGCACCATGGTCCTTAGCTTAGTAAGATCTTGGTTGTAGCACAATTATGTATGAAATTTATGTATTTTACACCATATCCATATGTATGAACCCTTTAGGGATGTGAGTATCTGAATTCTCTTTAACTACACATGTAGTAAACTACAAACTCTTCAATATCTACAAAGCTTAGGACCACAATTTCACAATTGGGCAGGTACTCTCAAAATTCAAAAATATCACAAGAGTTTCTCATTTGGTAGAAAAGTTTAATTTCTAATTATATGCTTTTCATGTTCTAAGCTCCATAAATTCTTAGTGGATTGATTTTACATGTATCAACATAGCTACCATAGATACAAAATTCGCAAAAAGCTCATTGGACTCATGAGTTACTTGTGCAATAACTTGTCTCCAAGTCTTTCTGAATAACTCGCATGCAACATGGGAAAATTTTACCAATTACTCGGCATAAACTCATGATATATGTTTGAAAACTTGGTTGTGTCTGAAAAAGACTGTTCAACCCCAGAAAGTGTTCATTTTTCATCATTTTTTATTCTGTTTTTTAGCAGGGGTGGTGGAAGAGTTTGTAGATATTTGGGAAAAGTCTGCATGTGGTTGAGTGCTCATTTCAGCTCTTATTTAGTGGAATTTCAAAGGTATCTAACTGTGACACATTTTGAAGGTTGTAAACTGTAGAAGAAATTATTATGAGCATTGGAACTGTGAGTGTACTTTTTATTTCTATTAAAACTTGAAGTTATTATGTATAGAATTCTTGTTTTGGTCTATGTTGTGTAGTGAACTTTAATTTTGATCTATATATGAATCAAATCAGTAATATGTTCCTACAATTCAGTAGTATGCATGCTTTTGAATAATTTTGTGTGTTCTTTAATGTTTGGAAAATTTGGTTAGCTTTTTGCAAGTTTTTACCAAGTTTAAGTTTTCGAAATATTTTGGGTCAATCAAGTTATTGCCAAGTCTGAGTTTTTTCAACTATAATATATACCATCCAAGCATATCAAGATAGAAGTGGAAACACTTCAATATCCACAAAGGTTGGGACTGCAGTTTACATTTGGGCAGGTTTTCTCAAACTACAAATAACTTAAAGGAGTTTCTTATTTTGTGGAAAATTTTCTGATTATATGTCTTCATGTTCTGAGTTCTGTAAGTTCCTATTCGATGAATTTTACATGCATCAACATATCTACCATCCAGGCTTGTCAAGATAGAACTGGGCCAACTGGGAAGTAGTAGATTATTATATTTAACTTAGTTGTCTTAAGTTCTTAACTATCATTATTTTCCATTGTTCCATTCCTTTCAGAGAACTCTGGATGCAAAACATAATATTTGAGTAAATGTTTCTTTTGTACAAAAGGTGGAAAGTATCAAATTAGCATATTATTTGGAATTTATTGTGTTGATTTTGATTGGTCTATTCTATTTAAATGTTTATCATTATGCCTCCATTCAGTGAATGGAGATCTTGATATGTTCAAAAGTAGGTGGCGAATATTTTTTTTATAGGTGCAATATTGGGAAGTGATTATAGGCTTATAACTATTGGAAACATCCAGCTTTTGTTTCCTCTGCTTGCATTATCTTTAACTTATACACTATGAATACTTTAAAAACAAGAGTTTTCTGGCAACCTGAAGTACCTCAACTCTAAATTTATGTTCTCAACTTTTATGGCTGCCTAATATTTTCACTGATCGTCAGGTATTGGATCACTTCTTTATAATCTAGTTGAACAAATAAATTGGTAAATGCTTAGTCTGCAATTAAATATTTTATTAACTATTTATTAACTTGTTCAAGTATGGTTACTGTTATTTGCTGAATAGTACCTCACTTATGGACAACCCATCCAGGGTTCTTTTTTACAATTCAATATGAGACTAATCAAGGAGTCTTGGACATAAACTACTTGGATTATTTTGATAAAGGATGGTGTAGGTTGTCTCTGCTTATTTCTTTCAAAAATTACTTCTTGCAGACGGGTGGAGATGTGGAAGCAAAGGATGACAATGGTTCAACACCTTTATACTTGGCAGCAAGCAGTGGTCACGCAAATGTGATTAGTATGCTAGTCAAAGAAGCTGGAGCTGACTCCTCATTGGCAAATATACACCGATCCCCACTTCATGTAGCTGCTGGTCAGTTCAAATTCATCACTTAGTTATTAAAGTATCATTACTTCGAAAGCACATTACTGGATTTTTTACCTGAAGATCAAAGACCCTTAGAATAATAGAAGGTAAACCCACACATCAAGTATTATGCATGAAACTCTTAAAACTGTACTTTTTTTAATGACCAGAAAACTTCTTTTTGACACTCACGCTCCCCTCCCCACACACTACCCTATCGCTTTACCAAGCATAGCAATCAAATTATTTTTATGGTGTATATCCATTCAAGATTTAAAGGGGAAGCTACTTGAGACATAATTGACCTTAAAACTAACCTTAGATTAAAACTATATACAAAATTCACAAGTATGCACAGTATACAAGATTTCAATGGGGTGTTTTGTATGAATATTAATTATTAACTATGTTTTTTCGAAAAAGCAATGAAAAAAACTATAAAAGGAGGTGTTGAGGGCTCATTTGGACATGCAAAATTTTTCTTATACTGTTATGTTGTCGGATTGAACCTGTGAGTTCTTCAATAATCTTTTGAGGACGAAAACCCTTATTTGATGTCTAGTTTCAAGTTTGGGAGATAATCCCAAGCTAGATTGGAATGATTTCATTCCAAACATCACCATTCTTTAAATCGAGTTTCAGATTTGGATGTTGTTGAGATGAAGATCTATTCACCTCTTTGTATTCTCCTTTTTTGAGTTTCCAAAGCATTAACAACAATGTTTCAGTTTGTTGGCATAAAAACTAACACCTATGGAGTGCAAGCTGGTACAGACAGCTATGCACACTGCATAATGAGTGCTCTTCAAATTAGGAGGGGAAGCTCCCTCATATTGCTGAAATGTGTAGAAAAGAAAAGTAATCTAAATCCTATCTTTTTGTACTCAGCTAGAAGAGGCTCAAGGTTAAGAAAACTAAGAAAGTTGCAGCTAAGGATTTTCTAGTTTCGCAGATCATTAACTACAACTAAACTAACTACTTTAAATCTATCCAGTTCCCTCAAGAAAATAGAGCATGAGGAAATGGAGCAGGAATGTTCTATATGATAAACTTCAGGTACAGTTTCACAACGTGAAGGCAAGGTGGGCACAACTATTTGCTCGGCTGGGAAGTTTATTGGAAACGACAAATATACGATAAATTGGGTACAACTTTACAACATGAAGGCAAGGTGGGCTCAACTATTTGCTTGGCTGAATAAGTTTATTATCACACACACCATACGATAAGCTTTAAGTACAGATTCTAAACGTGAAGGCAAGGTGGGCTCAACTATTTGCTCAATCTGAATAGGCCTATTAGAAACACAACACCAAGGATAGCGAACTAGGACAGTAAATTGCATAGACGAAACACGCATACATTTTACGATCGAATCAGCCACTATATCTAACTAAGATAAGCTTTCACCATAATAACAACATGAAACCCGAGTGGCATAAAAATTCATCATCATAATAAAAACTCGTGAACAGATATAGAAAAAACAATATTACAGGCAAGGTGGGCACAACATATATTACTCTTTCGTGCAAAAGTTATTTACAAATGAGCAAAAACTCTTATTTATAGACATCAAAAGGTGTAGGGAACCCTAAAATCACCTTGAGTCAACTATAATCTTGCAATTAATGCAAGATTTATTGCTAAACCCTAGTAAAGGAAACTATACAGTTGACTAGAAACTACCATCAATTAACCGATACATCTAATCTCAATGGACAATGTGCAAGCATGCATGTCCTTATTGAAAGCAAGTTAACTGAAAAACTACCATCAGTTAATGAAAACTCTAAATGAGAACTCCAACTGTACATAGATGTTTCCAAAATAGACATGCATGAGATGTGGAACAACAAGTTAACTCGGAAAGAAGCGTCGAGTTAACTGCTGTGTCTAATGTCTATCCTGAAAGGTGGGACCTGGAGTCTACTGGCCGTGATCTCGAGCAAGTAACGCCTCCACGGGGTCGTTGACTGCATCACCATTTGGAGCACTTACACATCTCAATTGTCAATTCACTGCTTGTCAACAACTTAAGCAATCTTGGAAATCTTTGCACACTCAAACTAGCATTTCACTGACTGATAACTTTGGCGGCTCTGTAACTGAAGTGATGGCCACTGTTTCTTTTGTAGCTTTATGCTTCTAACACTTATCACGTTTTTCACGCCTTTCTCTATGGAAGAGTGTTGCATGACGAAACCACGAAGTTTGATTGTGAACCCTTTGATTGTGAGAAATGCAAATGAACTTGTTGCACATGCAGAATTCCAGTGGTATCAACCCTCTAAACTGGCCTTGGAAGACAATCATCTATACAAAGCATGAAACCAAGGGGACTTAAGTGACTACGCTTGTCAACTTTCTGGATGCACTTGATACAAATCAGTGTCAGCCCTTCTGATGAAATCATGAATTAAGACCGATTTGGTCTTGAATTTAGTCTGTGTGTACTACATTCTTAAAAACTCGCCCGTTGATTGTGAACACTACTATATTCTGACAACTTTCTTCGGAAAGCTAAAAGTGACCTATTGAGGCTAAAAATCCTTGTCGGAGAGTAATTTTCGCCAAAATTTTTGAAACGTGGGTTTTGTCCAGAAAATAATTCTAAGACAACCCACAATGTCAAATTTGAAAAATATCGACTTTTACTCCACCATGCAAAGAAATTTCAGTTGAGAAAATTACAACTTCGAGAATTGAAGCTTTGGAGTAAATTTTCTTGAAAAATTCTAACACATGGGTTTTGTAGAGGAAGTCGTGCACAACTAACCCAGATGATCAGATTTGTCAAAAGTTGTCAAATCTTGGACAAGCGAAGAAATCCTAAGACGAGATTAGAAGAAATTAAGACAAAAGATAGAAGTTTTAATGCTCTGCTTCTGCTAAAATCGCCATCTTGTCTTGAAGTTTGTTGATTATTCTGGACTTGTACCTACAAGGAAATCTGTAAAATGATATCTAAGATGCCTTCGAATACTGAATGTTGAAGAATTCACCCACACAAGTGTGAAAATTCGCTTTGGTCTTCAACTGTGTGAGAGAAGAATGGACGTCATCTTGAATAAATGGATGAATTCTTTGTTTAATGGCACCAATTGCAAGAATAAACCTTAACTAACAAAAGAAGTCTTCTAATTGGACCCCTTCCAGTTCAACTGACATTGACTTGGAGTCCTGAAGATAAAATAATATTAAAATATTCAGTTACCATTACATGCAAATTTGCAATTTAACATTAAAGAGATGCCAATAGTTAATTATTGAAGAAAATCGCCATTTTAATGCTTTGCATGCCAAAAACTTGAAATTAAATATTATTTTAGTAAGTTAACAAAAATCTCAGCATCTGGATGCACTTAGCAAAATCCACTAATTCCGAAAAGTCTAAATTTGACTCTCCAGGTGTCCATTTGCAAAAGTTATGAGATTTTTTGCTAACTTCCTATTTTATAGCTCACTGAAAGTTACAGTTGCCCCTGTTCAACTTTGATTTCTGGATGCCTGAGTGATGCTGTGACTGAACTGAGATATCCATCGCAAAGCCATCAAAGAAAAAGATGAAATGTCTGCTAGAAGCTACAGTTGCTAAAATCAACGTTTGGCACCTCAAAAAATTAGGCGCCTTTGATTAAATTGATGCAAGGTCTCCAAACTTTGCCATTTCTCTTATTTCCCATTTGACGCTTCAAATTACCGCTGTCGGTAAACGATGAACCCTACTTACTGGATGATAGGTTCATTGCGTGACTGGAAGAATTTCGCAACCAATGGCTATATGTAAGGCATCTGAAAGTTTCATTAGGAACCCCAAAAGCAAGGGCACCCCTAGCCTGTGAAGGCGCAATCACTAATTTAACAAAAGTGTAACTTTCATCTGGACACCATACTTTGACCCCTTACACCGGGAGCTGGAGTGCTCTGATTTGCACACTGACAATCTCTCTGCGTAACTAGAACAACTTACAAGAGATGTCTCTGGAGGCGGCGAAGAAAGAAAACTGCTTCTAAGACCTCAAAAAGAAGGGCGCTCTTTCCAAGGGGATGTGTATTTTCCATAGCCATTTTCTTGGTTGTCTGATTTCTTCAACGTTCTACATTGACCCTTCACGTATGAGCGTTTGCCAAATCTTGGAGGTTGATGGCTGGATTCGTTGGATAGCTAGAGTATTTCTGCACAAATCTCGTGAAGACTGTGACTGCAAAAGACCCCATCTGGTAAGCTTAAAGGCTAGGCGCCCCTGGCCTATAGAGGTACAGGTGTGTATTTCTACATTTCTCCAACCTCTGTTTTACGTGCTCGGTAGAATCTCTGTCACGATCACTCAGTATGTCAGATCATCTCACGAACTGGTGCATTACGGAGCTAAACTGGATTAGAAAAGATCTCTGGAAGACGGAAACTGCAAATTCAATCATCTGAGGGGTCAAATTCAAGGGCGCCCCTGGGCTATAGGGGCGCAAAAACTGAAAATTTGATAGCCTCTGTGACATGCAACCTCCTTGTACCTTCAGCTTCTGACTTCAATTGTCGGAGTTCTGCACTTCAGATGGCTTTGTTGGATAGCTCGTCGGAAAGCTAAACTAATTCTAAAGAGATTGAACATATTTGCAAGCACATGCAACCAAATCTGAGCCTTCAAAAAGAAGGGTTCCCCTGGGCTACAGGGGCGTAGAAACTTAAAATTTGATAGCCTCTGTGACAACCTCCTCGTACCTTCAGCTTTTGACTTCAATAACCGAAGTTCTGCAACTCGGATGACTTCACTTGATAGGTTGCCAAAAAGCTGACTAAATTCCGAAGAGATTGAATACATCTGCAACCAAAAAGCACTGAATCTGAACCTTCAGAATGAAGGGTGCCCCTGGGCTACAGGGGCGCAGATTTTCTTTCTGCTTGAAATTTCCATCTGTCTCGTGCTATTATCTTCACTGTTCTGACCACTGAATTGGCCTTATCCTCTGTCTTGAAGTATCTCTTCAGCATCTCTCATCACAAAATGTCCTGCTTTGAGTTCTAGGCTCAGGTTTTAACACTAGGCACTGACCAATTGTCGTTAACGAATGACATTACACTGACCAAAGTCCATACTTAACTTGCCCAAAAACTGTATTTTGACATCATTTAACAAGGTTTAGACTCTTTTAAGCAAAATGCCTTAATGAAGCAAAAAATTTGGTTTGGGTACAACATAGTTCTGATTTGTCCAAAGCACAACACCAAAAAGGGTGTTTCTAGACTTGTATCAACCTTCTAGTTCAACCATTCAAGGTATCACGTTGCTATTTCATAGCTGGGTTATTGGGTACATGTTATTTTTTGCTATTATTGGATGTTTCAACAGTTCCTTACATCAGCACTATATATCAGCAATTAATCGTCTTATTTTGGTGATCACAATGCATATGTGCTAACCTTGTAATGCTTTGGATGGTTATATTACCAAAAGCTTCAATTTCTATGCACTTTATTTTGTAAGCACTAGATGGTAGTACCGCCAGTGGGTTTAAATTTGTTATTGCTGATGTACTTACCCCATTGAACAACTGGTAATATTGCAATAGCTCACCATTGAAAAGTGGAAGAAGCATGTTTAAATGTCCTCAAACATTGTATAGCTTTCCCACTAAAAAGTGGAAGTGCCTTGTAATTCCCGTTGAATAAGAGGATGATTTCTTTCTTGTATTTGTTGTACCCAAACTAAATTTTTTGCTTCACTAAGGCATTTTGCTAAATATAGTCTTAACCTTGTCAAAGTGATGTCAGAAGGTGATTTTTGGGGCTTTTTGAATATGGAGCTTATGTCAATTTATTTCATGTCAGTCTGATACTGAAGAATTTTGAGGAAAGTGAAAATCTGAAGGAAAATCATCAAATTTTTCTACTCTGGAGAGGGGAGCAGCTTTTCAAAAAGGCGCCCTATCTTTTAGGGGTCCAAATCCTATTTTTAGGGTTTGTTACCTCCAGTAGACATTTGTCTGGCATCGTGTCAGCTTCGTAACAAGCTATCAAGCCTGTCAAACGGACCTGTTTTGCTCAAGTTACGGGAGATATAGCGGAAAATGAGAACACAAAAATGGCTAACACTGGAGGGAAAAGAGTAGCTTTTGAGAAAGACACCCATCTTTTTGAAGGGTTAAATGAAGGTTTTTGACTAAATGCCACCTAGGATGTTTGTTTCGCATCTACTCAAGCTTCGCAATGCATTCGTCAGCGGGTGAATCTAAGTTGCTGGAGTGCCTGAGCCAAAGGTCAAACACAGGGTTAAATCTTGATCAAAATATCAAGGAGAAAGCAAAAAGACCACATTTTCAAAAAGGCGCTTGAGCTTTTGGAGCCTTTAATGTCTTCTTTTTGGTGATCTCAGGTTTTCATCCCGTCCGTGTTGCATTCATCTCTCCATTGCCTATCTCCGTCAGGTCAGAAGTTGATTCAGCTGCCCGCAATCAGAATTTCAATGATATTTTGGCCAGTTGCGAAAATGGCTCTCTAGAGTAAAAAGAGCACCTTTTCAAAAAGGCGCCCTCCTTTTTCACCTCCCAAATGATATTTTTTGAAGAAGTGTAACTTTGCAGTTGTTTTGCAGAACAGATTCAACTCCGCGTTGCACCAATTATCCAGTCTTGAAACTTTGTCAGACAGAAGTTATGGAGGATTCAGTTTTCCCTTCGTACGAGATGAAGATAGAAAATTTGGTTGTCTAAGAAAAAGCGCAGCTTTTGCAAAGGGCACTTGGATATTTGAGCCCTTAGATCTTGGTTTTATGGTCTGCAGTCTCAAGGAGTCTTTTGATCAGATTTTGTCCTGCTCTGCAATGCAACTCTCAGCCAGTCAATCGGTGAGGTCAGTCATCCAGTGTCAAGGATTGATTAAAGGCTTCGGAGAAGGTTCAAAGTTCGGTTTTCATGAAAATGGCTAAGTCTGGAGAAAAAATGCCAAAAGTCAAAGTTGGTTTTTCAAACTTAAAATCACATGTGTGCCTAAAAGAGGAATTTCAAATATTATTTTGAATATTTGAATTTTGACTTCCAGTTGAAGAGAACGATTTATGGGTTGTCATCTCCAATTAACATCTTTGCATGTCAAGTGCTTTTTCAATTTTGCATGTTGAGTTAACTAATTTGCATGTTCAGTTAACTGACTTTGCATGTTGAGTTATTGTTATGCATGTCCACTTAACTGAAGTGCATGTCAAAATCAACTAAAGCTAAAATGCATGGCGCATTTTTGGATTTTTGTGAAAACTTTAAAGATGGCGCTTTAATTAGGATTTTCAACTGAAGTCTTTAAAGATGGCAACTTATGTTTGGATTTTTCAAGTAAAGTTTCTAAGCATGGATTTTCAATTAAAATGTATGGCGCCCTATTATGGATTTTTAACTGAAGTTTTAAAGGTGGCGACTTTTAGTCTCAAAGATGGCGCCCTATTTAGGGCATTTTTAGTCTTCAATTAACTGTTTTAAGAGCCAATCAAAGGCTAGGCGTGGATTTTTGAGGTCCAATCAAAAGCCAAGCGCCATTTTTAGGGATTTACATGCATTTACCATGCTTTTGTGATGAAAGTCTATTTATTAAAGCTTAGGCGTCCATTATTCTTCATCCCAAGCAAAGAGATACATTTTTCTTCAACAAACAATGATTTGAAGGTGCCACAGGTGTTAGATTTCAGTGTTCTTCGTAGCAACGGATTCAGTATGTTCAGAAGAAGAATATTCCAGACTTTGTTTTCAATTTGCATGCAGGTTACATCAAATTCAAGTCAGAGATAGGTGAATTCTACATAAGTAGAACAAATAAAACTTTCTTTCTTCCATCTTATTTCTTCTATTTCTCATCTTAGGTACTTTCTACGCATGTCAAAGAAAATCAGCAAATTTCCAGAGTTTGATCATTTGAGTTCGCATACTTCAACATCGGCAATAAAACTCATGTCTTAGATTTTTTTTGAGAAAATTGCCCTGTAGCTTTATTCTGAAGCTCTATGCTATTTTATGAGAATCTCTTTGCATGTGGGTCTGAAACTCAATTTTTCGAACTTTTATTGATCTGGGTTGTCTTAGAATTTGATTCTGCACAAAACCCACTTTCAGAAAAATTCCGAAAACTTTTCTTGTCATAAGCTATTTTTTTTAGCCTTGTCCAAAGATTTTCAGCCTTTTCGGAAAGTTGTCTGAATATATTCAACTTCACAGTCAAAAGTCTTCATTTTCAAAATGTAGTTCAATCTCATGGATTATAAAACCAAATCAGTCCTTATACATGATTTTGTTAAAACTTCAGACATAGACTTAGGTCATGTCTATCCAATGGTTAACCTGAGTAGTTTGGAGGGTGTTAGCAGCAATACATTGAAGAATCTTGAACATTTTGGGTTGCTGGCAGCAATATCTATTCCCATCACCGCTTTCGATCTCGAGTTTGTTCTTGCTTGCATCAAGCATTACGACTCGTCTTCACGACAAATCAGATCAGCTGATGGGAGAGTCATCTGCAGTCTTAAGCCAAAGGATGTAGAGAAATGCTTTAATATTCCTTCTCGTTCAGATAATTTCACTGTAGTTATTGAGGCCTGTGAGAAGATATGGGATGGAGATCAAGAACGTTCACAGAGAAAGGTTGCTCAGAGATGGTTGAAGGTTCAGAAGACCAACATGCCTAAGAAGGTTGGTCGTGGTAAATTCAAGGACAAGGTTGTTGTTTTGATAACTCTACTCAATCGAGTTACAAGTCAAGAAGATGCTAGTAGTTTCTGACCATGGATTTTTTACATCATTTCTAGGATCCTTGATGGCACAAAACATTTTGACTGGGCCATGTTGATCAGTGATTGCCTACATCAGCAGATTACTGGTTTTCTCAGGTTTCATGAATTTCACATGGTATCTTACTTGGTCTACTTAGTTGCATCTCAAGGTAGCTACAGACACCTAAAAACTAATGGGACTCTTGGTGTT
>VDFB02178821.1:0-15430 GCA_007258455.2 Sequoia sempervirens
TCTTAACTGCTTTAGATTGCATGGAGGCGGCATGTCCAGAATAGCCTTCACCTTAGCGGGATCAACCTCAATGCCCCTGTGAGAGACTATGAAACCCAGCAGCTTTCCGGAAGTGACCCCAAAGACACACTTTTTTGGATTCAGCCGCAACTTATAGTGCTCTAACCGCTCAAATATCTTCTTCAGGATGGCAGGATGTTCTGTTCGTGTTATGGATTTCCCTAATAGGTCATCAACATAGTCTTCCATGATGATATGGATGAGGTCATGTAAGATGACCATCATTTCCCTTTGATATGTCGCCCCTGCATTTTTGAGACTGAAGGGCATAACATTGTAGCAGAAAGTGCCCCAAGGAGTGGTGAAGGCGGTTTTTTGTTGGTCTTCTGGGGCAATTCGAATCTGGTTATACCTAGAGAAGCCATCCATAAGGGACAACATCTCATGTCTTGCTGTTAGGTCGACCAACATGTCAATATTGGGTAGGGGGAAGTCGTCTTTGAGGCAGGCTTTGTTGAGATCCCTGAAGTCCGTACATATCCGAATGTCACCATTTGGTTTAGCAACTGGCACTATGTTGGAGATCCATTCGGAGTAGTCAATTGGCCTGATAAATCCTGCCTCCACTAACTTCTCTAATTCCTTCTTGACTAACAATGCGACTTGCGGATGCATCTTGTGGAGTTTTTGCTTGACAGGCTTAGCGTCTGGGTGGATGTCCAGGTGATGAACCACCAAGGCAGGATCTAAGCCTGGCATGTCTGAGTATGACCAAGCAAAGTTAACAATTCCCTCCTGGAGTAGCTACGCAAAAATCAGAAACTCTTGTTCGGAGAGTGACTTAGCTACATAGGTGATCTTAGGATTCTCAGCAGTTCCCAAATTAATCTCTTGCGTCTCTTCAATCAAAACAGATGATCAAGCAGATAGTTGAGTTCCCATAAGGGGAAGATGAACATCTCCATCTTCCAGCGCCTCTTCAAGGTTTTCGCTATCAGATGCGTCCTTTATTTTTACTTTTTCAAGGTCATAAAGTGCCTCAGGGAGGTTTTCACTAGATGACCGTTTGTTATTTTTCTTATTCTTACTTTTGCGACTAGAGTGTTCATCCTCCCCCAATCCCATGAGGTTAACATAGGTGTCCGAAGACATACTGACAGGTGTGCTAATTTGTAGGTCCCAATCAATGAGCTCAGGATGGTGAAGGGATTGGCTAATAGCGCAGACGGATAGGCATTCAAACAACGAGGATAGGTCGGTGTGATCGACGTCATCGTATGCACGTATGATGGATTCTTCCTTGGGTATATCCTCTAATGAGCCATTGTCCACAGCTACACTATTGGAAGCATTAGACGATGTTTCGGGGCCTTTCTGCTTTCTGTCATACCCAATGCCCACATTTCTTGGTAGCAGAAATGTATCAATGGGTTGTAACCGCCCTTGTTCTTGCTTTCCTAGGCCTCTGCCTTGATAGTTATGCTTTTCCACAAACTTTGTCGGCCAGGGGTACTTTTCTTGGAAGTATTCCGTGAGAGGAGTTTCCGGCTGAGGCTCTTCTCGGTAAACCCACTGGCTTATATCTTCTTCGGGTGCATCTGTCTTGATACTTGGGGATACAAAAGTGGTAGTAGGGATGTTTTTGCCACAGAAGGTGACAATCTTGTCCTCTTTTGGGGTAGCATGGGAAGGTTGACCATACTCGTGTGGCGATGGTGGCATGGTCGCTATATTAAGAGCAGTGTGCATTTCATACTCACCACACCCTTTATCAATGATCTGGACTTTCATGACTGTAGGATTGGTGGAAGATGGAGCGGCTATTATGGTGGATGGTGGATTAATGGGTGATGACTGAGATGCCCCCATTTCAACCCCAGGACAATAATGTAAATGGGGAAATGATGCCTCTAGAGTGCGGCAATATTCGAATGGTTGGGGGTCGGCATAGATGGTGACCTCTTGTCCGTTGACGGGGAATTTGAGGCACTGATGGTAGGTGGAGGGCACGGCTTGCATAGCATGGAGCCATGGTTGGGAATTATAGTGAAGTCTAGAATCCAAGGACATAAATTCTCTTGAACTACGGTCCGCAGACGGAAGATTGATGATCCCTTCTGAATTTCTTTCTGCATTGTCATAAGCCTTGATTGTAATAATCTGGTTGCTTAAGTCCGCTCGGGTATACCCCACCTACTTTATGAATTTTAAAGTGCACAAGTTGAGGGCAGAGCCATTATCTACCAAGACCCTTTTTATTTTATGCCGAGCGACCATGACTTCAATATGTAAGGGGCGATTGTGATTAGCATCAATGTTGGGCATATCATTGTGGCTGAAGTGTAGTTGGTGAGATGAAGCTAGGTGTCCTACCAAGGTTTGGAACTATGTAGGATCCATATTATTAGGCACATGGGTTTCCTGTAGGGCTCTATTGAGGATTTCTTGATACACAGGGGAAGACTTGAGTAAATCCAAGATGGAGATATGTGTAGGGGTCTTTCCCAAGTGATCAAGGATATTGTACTGGGCAGTTACAGGAGTCGGTTGGGTAGGTGCAGAGGCTGCAGGAACGGTGATGTGGGCTCATCGTGTGGTAACAGCACATTGAGAGTCTTTAGCTTTGACATGTATCATGGATACACGAGGTTCCACCAGCTCAATGTAATGAATAATACCCTTGTAATTGAGGGGTACATTCTTGTAGCTCACGTTATTTGTGCTATTGTTTTGAGGATTACTGTTGGAAGTGCTCGGGCCTTGGTTATGGTTTGGGAAGGCATTTTGATAGATCTGCAACTGAGCATTGGACGACGGAGCTTGATTAGGATCAACTTTGATGTCACCTCGATCTATAAGATCCTGTACGTAGTTTTTGAGACCTTGACACTTATTCAAAGAGTGTCCTTTGATTTTATGGTACTCACAATATTCATTTTCCCTAAACCATGCGGGCTTAGGTTTGGATTCATCGAGTGGCTTGGTGACAGGGTACGTGATCGGATAGCTGATCTGCAACAGTTTGTTGAAGACGACACTCAAGGGTTCTCCTAGTTGAGCATACTGGCATTTAGTGTTCCCTTGGTTATTTTGATTGGACTGTTGGGGAGGACGGGGTGTCCCTTGCGGTACGGATATGGCATTAGGTATGGATTGCTGTTGTTTCTGGGATGTGTTGGCCATGTGGACATGTTTAGTGTCAGTGACACCATCATTTACTGCATTTTTGTTCTTGTTCCAAAAACGTGGCTTGTCGTTGAATGTCCTTTCCCTATCTTGGTTATATATTTTGATGTGCCCCTTGGCAATAAGGGCACGCTCGAGGATGGGTCCTTTCTCCACTACCTCCGTGAAAGTGGTGACACAATGTAATCGGAAGTTATGAGCCATGTCGGGATGAGAGTTCTCCACGAAGAGGGTGACCATGTCCTTTTCTTTCAAAGGGGTTTTCATTCGGCTTGCTAGGGCATGCCACCTCTGGAGGTAACTAGTAAAATTTTCTCCTTCCTGTTGTTTCTCTTTGAGGAGATCCAAGGTATCGGTATCCTTCTCCAAATTAAAGGAGAAGTAGGAGACAAAATTCTCTGACAAGTTTGCAAAAGATTTTATAGACCCCTTTTCAAGAGTCATGAACCACCCTAGGGCATTGCTTGCCAGACTCTGGGGGAACAGGCGCAAGAGGTAGTTGTCATTATGGATAACTTCTTGACATTGGGAGTAGAACTCCTGTAAGTGAGTCTTAGGATCTTTGTTCCCCTTATATTTGTCAAACTTTGGCATCTCAAAATGTTTAGGGAAGGGAATCAATGAGATGGAGGGATCATACGGATATGGGCATATATCTTCAAACTTGAACGATTGTTTGCTAGTCCCTGCCTGAAGATCCTTTAGTGCGGCTTTGATTTCCAGGATGTCTGCATTAGCCGGTGTGTTGGATGGGTATTGATGATAGGATGATTGCGGATTCTGAGATGATGTTTGAAGATGGGCGTATGGATGAGGAGGTGGAAACCCTTGTTGATACGCCAATGGACCTTGCTGATAAAGAGGTTGTTGTTGCGAGGTAGAATATGGATGGGTCTAGTAGTTATGGGTGGCATACTGTGGGGAAGTAGGGAGAAGGTGTTGTTGATTGGCTTGCAGATATTGGGGGTGTTGATATGACTATTGCGATGCCCCATAGGAGGGTTGTTGTTAATATTGTTGCTAGTTGTAATAGTTGTAATGATGGGGTGGTTGTTGATATTGTTGTTGATGCATAGTGGGCAGTTGTGATGGGCGAGATGGGATGTTATGTGGTGGTTGCACTTGCGGGCATAAAATGGATGCAAGGAATGGAGATATGGTCGGGGCTGAAGGCCGAGGTTGATTTCCTTGCAGTTGATGCTGTGATGGTTGTGCTGAAAATAGGGGATTGACCAACAGTTGTTGTTGAGGTGGAGGTGCGATTGAGATGTTGTGCGAGGGAGGTTGTTGAGCACTAGTGGGAGCGTAGGATTGGGGAGGTTGTTGGGATACGAACGATGATGATGGAGGGATGTTAGATTGGGGCAACTGTTGAGTTACGAACGACAATGGTGGAGGAATGTTGGATTGGGACAATGGGGGAGGATTGAATGACGATGGAGGAGGAATGTTGGATTGAGGTACAAATGATGATGGTGAAGGATTGGTTGCCCTGGGAGTTGGGGGTAAGGCGGTGAGAGGGTTGCCCCCAGCATTGACGGGAAGCGAGTTCAAGGGGGGCGGTGTCGGTAGCATTAATGGTTGTGGTTGCGGGATGTTTTGCGGCATGCCATAGGCATAAGGATCATTGGGATCAATGGTTTGAGGTGCTCCCATGACCGAGATGGTGGGATGTGTGGGATTGCCAACTAGATACAGGACTGCGTTGCCGAATTCAGGTTGATGCCAACCTTCTATGGAAGGAACGTTGGGGACATACGAGCTACTGGGGATGTCATGTGAACCTTGGGGTATGTTAGATGTTAAGGTGTCATACTTAGTTAAGTCAACACCTGACGGTAGCTTGACACCCTTGTCGATCAAGTGAGCCAATATTTTGTCCCCATGTCTTTCGAGGAGGCGTTCTGTCATTTGTGCATTGACAAGGTTGCTAAAGTGTTCTTCAAACGTGAGCTCGAGTTGATCGGCCATGTTTTCCTCCCCAGGGGGTGACGTGTTTTGACCATCCACATTGGATTGCGATGAGGTGCCGTTGTGGGGATCGTGAGGGATATTATCACCATAGTTAGGATCTGATGAGATGTTGACCATGTTGGTGGGATTTTGAGGGTTGTTCGATTGGGCATTTAGGGCTTGTTGGTCAGCCATTTTCTTTGCTTGTGATCGAGTTTGAACAGGCATGCAAGATGATGAAGTAGATCAAGATATTAGAAACCTTGATGATGAAAGATTGATTCAATTTTGATGGGAGATTAGTTGACGACAATTGGTTAGGCTGACGTGGATTGGCTTGATGGGATCAGATTGGATTGATCGGTAGATGTTGGATTAACCTAGATTTTGGGTTTTGATCCAAATAGGTTTGATGGTGTAGGGATTGGATTAATCTGATGATTAGGATTGAATTGATGATAAGTATGATGAAGACCGAGATCCACAACCGAGTTTAAGAGGGATCCTTGGTAACACTAGGTGTTGATTGAAAGGTGGATGTATGATAATGACACTGAATCCAACTTGAGATAGAAGCGGATTGATTGGGTCGAAAAGGATAATTGACTTAAGACGAATAGCGATCCTAAGCTAGCTACGATGATTTTGATTAGGGATAAATACCTAGGTCAACTTGGATGGCAACTCCAATGAGGTTTATATGGAATAACGGGGATTGGAGACGAAAGCGGAATTAGGATGGATGGGTAGCGTCTTAGGGTAGACGAATGGCTCTCGAAACAAGCAAAAGACTGTTCAGGACAAATGACCCTTAGAACGAAGGGATGGGGGCTTAGAATGGACGTTCGGATGTTTGTTTTGGATGCTAAATGATCATTTCGGTGTTCAAAATAGAGGGACAATGAATGCCAAATGATGGTATAGGCTGGTCAAAGGGACAGGTCCGCCACTGCAAAAGGACAAGTCTGCCACTACATAGAGACAGGTCTGCCACTGCACTAGGACAGGTCCACCACTGCACTAGGACAAGTCCGCCACTACATTGGGACAGGTTTGCCACTGCACAGGGATAGGTCCGCCACTGCACTAGGACAGGTTTGCCACTGCACAAGGACAGGTCTGCCACTGCACTAGGACAGATACGCCACAGCACGAGGATAGGTTTTCCAAAGGATAAGGTCAAGTCCGCCAAAGGATAAGCTTAAGCTTAATTTTTTGATGGATGGCAAAGGCAAAGGACCCAAATTGTAGCAATCATAAAAAGACTTGGCCAAATTGATAATCACTGGTTTTTGCACAAGAAAGACAATTCAAATAGCACAACCCTAAGATTAGTAGAAACGGGTATGGTCGACAAAGTCTTCTACTCTAGGATGCACATGGTTTCTAAGGAGTCCTTGATATACACCCGGTACATGAGGCCCAAACCGTGAACACCAACCCGTTACAAGCATGAGTCGGGAACCTTAGCGAGATACTAGAGGCTCGGACCAACTCTTCACGTCATCCCGACGCTTCGCCAATTACAACGTGGTTGGATTGGGGTACATATTTCGCTCTCCCCCCTTTATATACCCCGCCGATACGCGTGGTTGGAATTTTCCCTTGGGGTGATGAAATCCCCAAGCAGGTCCCACTAAGAAAGTGAAAAAGGGTGACTCAAAAGGACTTAGAAAGCTATGATTTCTCATCACCCTGGATCGCCAAATGGCGCAAGGGGATTGGATACGTCAAATAGCCTTCCCAAACACGCCAAGCAAGGTTTATTGACACCCCTTTAATTAAACTATGTTCCTATTTTACCAAAAGACAATTCGGGAAAACTTGAAATTTTTACCTTCTGGAGGACAGGTCCGCCACTCTGCAGGGACAGATCCGCCACTCTGCAGGGACAGGTCCGCCACTGAATTAGGACAGGTCTGCCACTGCACTAGGACAGGTCCACCACTGAATTGGGACAGGTCTGCCACTACACTGGGACAGGTTCGCCACTCCAGGATAGATCTGCCACTCTGTCAGGACTAGTCCACCACCCCTGGATAGGTCTACCACTCTAGGACCAGTCCGCCACTACAGGAGGACAGGTCCGCCACTCTATAACCTGGACCTGAAAAAATGCAAAAAATAGCAAATGTGAAAAAAAGAGACCCATTTGTGGGTCCCACCAGGCGTGCCAGAAATGTGATAGGTCGAATGTGAGCGTTAGAAATCAAGCAACAAGTAAAAGAGTGCAAATAAACAACTAAAACAACCTACACCTCAAGATTAGCCTAAGTTGGAAACAATGCAAGACAAAGCAACAAAAATAGAACTTTATACCTTGCGTTGAATCTATCCTTTGGTTGGCCCTTCGATCTTTCATGTGTATGCTCCTTGGATGGCAAGTAGATGCAAGCTAAATGATGTTGTGAGGATGAGTGTAAGTGGATGAAAACAAGAAAATGGCTAAGTATAAGTTGAGAAACAAAATTGCAAGAGTTTGGCTAGCAAAATGATCTCCCCAAAATGGGAGAAAAGAGGGGGTATTTATAGGATTTTTGAGAATTCCTAGGAGAAATAGACGGTCAAGATTGAGCCACAAAATATCAAGATGTAGGGCTAAGGTGAGTTGAGAACTCACAAGCCCTCACATCTTGACATGTGGCAAGTGAGATAGCCCTAAAAGGTGAAGTGGACATGAGGTGGAAGGGGAAGGACATGACATGGAGAGGGGTACAAAGTACCTTGGGATTGGATAAGATCTCCTCATAAAGGAGGTCCTTGTCCCCATGTGGGTGAGAGGACATGTGAGGAATTAAAAATTCCTCAAATATTCTCATGGGGAGATGGGAAAGAATAAATAATAAGTGAAGGACATGTGGGGAGAAGTGAAGGAATTAAAAATTCCTTTTGGGTGCCTTGGGGGATTAAATGTGAATTATTAAAAATTCACATGGGGAAGTGGAGTGCCTTGTCCAAAAGGAGAAAGCCTTTAATAAGGTTGACTCAAGGACATATGCCATAAATAGGATGAGGATTAGGTTAGGCTAATCAAATGATTAAGGTTGTGCAAGTACTCAGTTAGATGGACTAATGACTCATTAGAAGCAAGTGGGAAATTATGGAGGATGTGACCTTAATGATGATTAAGGGTGTGCACATGCTAACCCTGGTTAATTAGAAGAAGATGAAGTAATTAAAATGGATTAGGGATCAACTTGCAAAAGTTGGAGGATGTGACCATGAGAGAGAAAAGATGAATTAAAAATGAATTTTAATTTAAAAGGGGAATATGACTAAATTAAATAAAAGGGTATATTTATTTAATTCAGAGAAGGAAAAGGGGTAAAGTATTAAATTAAATACTTTAGGACCTTTGTGCAAGATGCAGGGTATTAATTAAACAACCGGTTTAATTAATATTGACAAAGGGGATGAGCAACCGGATGAATAAAGAGACGCGTTTGATCATATGGCAGTGATCAAATTGGATGTCTACAATATGATAATTTGTTTACATAATATGCCTTAGCCATCTGCTTCCTATCTTTCCATCCAGATATTTGTTGGGTGATTGCATCTACGTTTTTTAACATATCTTTCAATGAATTTGCTAGAAGTATTCTTTATGTGGTTGAAGTATTTGGATCACTCAACCTACTGATAAGATCCTAAATTTATTTTCTATTGTTCTCAATTTCACTCAAATTTTCTTGAGTTCCAGGAGGGTATTGAGAGAATGGTGGGGGAGGTTGATTTTGTTGTTCAGGTTGATTTTGTTGAGGATTTTGCTGTTGAGGATTTGCAAGAATTCCTACGAATTTTTAAAAAAACAATCAAATCTAACCTAAAACAAACAAAATCAATTTCAAACTAACAAATTCAAAACAAATAGCAAACAATACTTACCTCCTGCATCTCTTCATCGTCGTGGCACCATATTTGCAAAGAAAATCCAAATCTTGTTGATGAAATTTGTAGAAATCCTTCCTCCTAGAACACAAGCGCAAAAGTGAAGATTTTTGGCCGCGAGAAGAGCTGAGAAACAATAAAAAGTAAATGATACAGATTTCACTTTTTTTTTTGCTTTGAAAATCACATAACGCGAGCAAGTTATAATGCTCGCGTTATCTCTTTTCATTTTTTTTCCCATTTGGCCACAAAAGTGCGACCAACTTCATGCACCCACCCCCATAACATTCCAGATTCATCATACTTCACCTAGGTGCACTTTGATTTAACTCATTTCTTTTTGTTCTGCATATTTTCTTCATTTACTTCATTATTTGCATATCACAATATGTTTTCAAACATAGTTTTAATTTCCCTTTTGCATTCATATTCATTCATTTAAATATTAGTCAATTGCATTTATTTAACTTCATTTAGCTTATACAACATCACACATTGCATAATTTGAATGAACCATTAGCATTTTTGCTCCTATCTCTCTCATTTTAGGTGAAAAACCCTAGAAGAGCAAGAGTTGTCCATAGGAGCCAAAAATCAACGGTTCAAGAGTGAGGCAAGACCATACATGGATGGACTTAAGAAATACAAGTGACAAAATTGTTTCTATTCTTAATATCACATCATGGGCCAAAAGAAGAGCATAAGAAGCCCAGTCATGCAAATAGATACAAGGAAACAACAAGAAACCAATTATTTGTTTTAAAGATTTTTTAGAATCTTTGACTAGTGTGCTACAAAAGGAACATTATTAATTTTAAAAAATGAAGTCTTTGGTGCACGAATTTACTATATTTGAAGAGGATTAGTGGAAATAATTTAAACCAAGTACAATTCTTGACCAAAACCACATTTCTTAACCTAAATATAATAAAACCTTTATCATTAGTCTTGAAATTATTTTAACAAAAATATGACAAATTTGCTAACTACGATTATAAATGATTGTCCCTATTGTTGCTATTATAAATGATATGATCATATAAATGACTAATCATTGTTATTCATACCCAATCTTCAACGAATTCCTACATGGCAATTAATGACTATAGAAAATAAGTAACATGTTCAAATAAATCTATAATTTAAACCTTTATTCCAAAAAATCTTATGCATAAAAATGCCCACTTCCACCTAGAATGGAAATAGATGATTGTCTTTAACACTCAATGGAACAAAAGATGAGGTTAATTACAAGAAATACAATTACTCCTAATGGAATTCAAAGAGATCATATCACTAAAGAGAACAAAAGATGAGGTTAAATACAATTACTCCTAATGGTCAATATCTCAAGATGGAGCATCAAATCCTTCTTTTAGTCCAAGTCTTGTGGATGAGATTTATAGAACTAAGCTTCTTGATACGAGCAACAACAAATCTATTTATTTACATAGAATGATGGTTCTTGAAGTTAGTCAATACATGGAAAATTATTTGTGGTCTTATTTTGTCCTAAGAATTCTAAGGTCATGTCCATCATTCTAATGGTTAATGAAATTTTTTAAGGTAAATTTCCCAACTTGGATATGCTTTTCTTAAGACACGCTTTATTACTAAACTACTAGGAAAGAACCTTAAACATTACATAGAAGATAAATAACTTGATTTTTATTATTTACTCATTCCAAAGCTTGAAAGGTGTAATGAACATGGAATGGTGCTCTACCTATATCCTTGGCTGATAAAAAATGGAAGACTGATCAAATAAGAAGCTAGTGAAGCTAGAAAATCTAGAGAATCCTTTGACCCTCATAATAAACCTATAAGATAATTTTTTACCAATGCTAATTCCAAAAAAGTAGAGATATTAGATTAAAAGGTTATACATGTGATGAAGCACAATGAGGAAAAGGAAACAAAAAAATAATGCATTAAAAAAGCAATGAAATGTTAGTGGATGGAGCATGCTTATTATATTTTGAGTGTTTCATTGAGTTCTTGTTTGATTTACTAAGGGTAAGGTCACATGGAGGGGGGCTTCCTAAAAAAAATCAATGGGTGTTGCTGAGATTTTTTAGAAATATTTCAACGTTGGTGGTCCCATGAATTCAATTTTGTAATTCAACTTAAGAGTTTGAGCTCCAAAATTTAAGGACCAAACTGGAGAACTTTGATAAAAAAAAAATAATAAATAAATAAAAATTCTCTCAATTTTATTCTTTTTTAGGAATTTAAAATTTTAAAGTGATAGACAAGTGGCAGAAAAAATTCCTAAGTTGTAGGGGCAATTTCTAGCCTGACCTTAATTTCACCCGCTTAAATTTACAATCCTAAAAGGTAGAGGCTACTATTTTTCAGGAAAATATTCCAATTAATCCTATAGCATAATTTTTTTTGCTTCACAGGACCACTTGATCCAAGAAAATAGAAGCCCAAGCGCCCCCCCCCCCCATGGGACCATACAGTAAGTTAGCTTCGTGCTTGATGATTTTTTAAGGGATCTTATTGAAGATCTCTCTAGTGTGGCTAAATGCTAACTTTGTTCACTTTAGATTTTATGTAGGATTTAAGATAAACGATCATGTTGGCACTTAGCTTAGTGATCTTTATAAGAGGCTTCTCTTTATCTATTGATTAGAAAAAAATCCTCAAACGGATAAAACCATAAGCATGCTAATATTCCATAAGAAGATAATGAAAATGATTTGAAAAAAATGGAATTATAAAATAGTGATTTGAAAATTTTAACAAATGAAGCAATAATTTTTATTAAGTGTGTTAAAATGAATGCAATGAATATCAAACAAAATCAAAAATTAAAAATAAAGTAAAAATTATTATTTTAAACACACAAATTTTAAATGAATTATTGATTCATATTTTCTCATGCTTCAATGAAAAATTAGTATTACTCAACTATTGTATAAGCTCTTTGAAACCATGATGATGACATGATTTAGATACTTTAAAATGGATCAAATATTATTCAAAAATATCCTCCAATTATTGAAAAGAATGGTGGATTTATATTTTTTTAGGTAAAAATATGAATAATCAAAATTGATTTAATCAATCTAGAGGACTAAAGATTTGATTTAAATTTAACTAGTTTGATTAACTAGTTAACTCAATTGATTGATTAGTCAACTAACCTAACTGATCATTTGACTAGTATGATTGATCAATCAACTCACTTGATAATTCAGTCAACTAATTTGATTGAGAGCTAACTAGATCAATTAATCAAATACCTAATTTGATTAATGAATGAAAGGTGGAACTAACTGAAAAATTGACATGACTAAAATGTGGGATTGACACATTAATTAATTGATTTTGATTGATGGGTGAATTATAGATGAGGAAAAGTAGGATTATTTGTTTATTTAAATTGGATAGATTGCATAGATTAGTCAGGAGATAATTTAGTAATTAATTACAATTAATCAATTAATTAGTCATGGTTTGTTCTAAGGGTAAATGAGAATAATTAATTAATATAATGTAATCAACTAATCAACAATGTGAACTAACATAATGAAGTTAATATATCAATGGTGTGACAAAATTATGAGAATATATTAATAATGATTATAGAATTAGATTATTGACAATAGAATGGTGATAGAATTGATCACTTGGAACAACAAGGTTAGTCGATAACATGAGACTAGGTTAATTAAATTGGAATGATTAGGACAAAGTTAAAGTGGCAAAATCTAGGTGTACAACAAGCAAGGGAAAAGGATTTTTTGGGTAAAATATAATGTCATTGCTTCAAGAGCCGCTTTTTAATCACCAAGATCCCAAAAGGGTGAGCTGAGAGCATAACATGGCTAGGCATATAAGGTGACAAGGATAAAAAATATAGTATAACATGGCCCCAAAAAGACCTCTAATACTAGATGTGTTGCTCCTCTAGGTACAAAAAATTAGCTAGAAACACAAGATATAAAAAGTAAATGTTAAAATGGAAACATATAAACAATATTGCACCAATTTGATATATCACATTAAAAAATATATATCACATGCTTCTTTGAGGGGGAAAACTTCTTTAAGTAGTACCTAATACAATATAGTTCATGGATCCACCATTCTACTATCAAACATTTTATTTAAACTAACCCTACCCAAAGAAACTATCACTTCTCAAGTATGTGAGATAAACCAATTTAGCAAAAGGGGAAACTTACAAAGCATATGCATTTGATGCTTTTATTAATAAATCTTAATACAAAAGTAAATAATTAGGAAGAAATAGTTAGGGTTGCAAGTCCTAATGTTTTTATATTTAAGGACATTCATTTAGTCATTTTAAAATTGCCTAAGAATCTATTGAATAGATCTAGAATTTGATTTGCAAAAAGGGATAAAAGGACTATTAATATTTATCATAGAATTATCAAAGCATGTCTTTATAGGACCATTGTACAATTTACTTATTGTCTTTAACCTTACACTCAAATGTTGGAAAAATATGTCTCAACCTTGCAAATATATGCAGTTTATTGTTGATAGGATGTATATATTTATATATATATATGTTTCCTAGTTACACTGATAGGTGTATACAATGGCAACATGGAGCGAAATATGAGTGTGTTAACTTTTTTTAGGAAACTTCTAGAATGGCCAACATACATTAAATAAAGGATATATTGTAAAAATGGACCATTCGTTATTAGGCTTTAGATCTAATGGTAGATATTTTGTTGGAATGTCTTGCCCTAGAATGTAAGTCTATTTTATGAGGGTGTTGTATTATGACCATGATAGAGATTGTGATGATTTCTAAGATTCTGATAGTGATCATGTTGTCTCTTGATCTCTGAGTGGTGATACTCCTGTGAGAAGTTTGCTCTACAACTATACTGTAATATTTTTTATTTACAAAATAATATATTGGGCGGCTTTTGGAGTGTGGGGATTTTCTCCCGAAAGGGTTTTCCCCATGTAAATCACTGTGTCATGGTATGCATGATATTTATGTTTATTTATGTTTAAATCTCTATAAATGTTAAATATCTATAATTTTTTTGCATTATTCTCCTCTCAAGATTAGTGTAGGAAGTTGTTCTGCTACCTTAGCTTCCTTACAAGTGGAATCATAGCTTGATCACCTTTGGTTTCAGTTGTGGGTTGTTGGGTTTTTTGAATTAATCCATATTTGAGTGGGAGCTTGCGCAGAAGACACTTTGCGATCTTTTTGCAAGAATTTTTAGATGGCAAGTTCATCAAGTAGAATAGAGGTGGAGAAATTTTTTGGAAATAATTTTGAAATGTAGAAGCTAAAGATGGAGAATCTGTTGATAGATCAAGATATGTGGGATGCTATTGATGAGAATGTTTCAAGGCCCATAGATCCTACTCAGGCTGCTCAATATGATGTTATGGACCATAAAGCAAAGGGTCTAATCAAATTGTGCTTGGCAGACTTTGTTTTAATTAATATCCATGAAAAGACCTCTGCACAGAAACTATGGAAGAAGCTTGGTGAGATGTATCAAGCCAAATCTTTAGTGAACAATATTTTCTTGAGGAAGAATTTGTATTCCTTGAGAATGGAAGAGGGTGGACGAATTACAAACCACCTGGAAGCATTCAATATGTTGGTGGCTCAGTTGGCATCAATTGGTGTTAAAATGATTGAGGAAGAGAAATGTCATATCCTTATTTTTTATTTTCCTGATTCATGGGATTCTCTTGTTATGGCTATTGGGAGTACTTCTATTATTTTGAAGACTGAATATGTGGTGGGTTCTTTGCTTTCTGAAGAGATGAGGAGGAAGGTATCCATCACTACCAAGGAGGCCTTGAATGTTCGTGGTAGACCTAAGGTAAAAGGAAAGAAGAATAAGAAGCATGAAAAATCCAAGTCCAGGGGGAGACCTAAATCTCCTGGAAAGTCCAAAGTTATTTGTTGGAACTGCGATAAGCCTAGACATGTTCATAAGGAATACAAAGAAGAAAAGAAGAAGAAAAAGAAGAAAGTTGATTCTGATTTTGAGTCTGAGATGGAAGATGGTGACACATTCATTGTAGCTTTGGCAACTCATGCAGGTAATGATGCATGGTTAATTGACTCAGGTGCATCTTTCCATATGACCTTTAATAAAGATTGGTTTTTTGAATATGAAGAATTTGATGGAGTTAATGTGTACTTGGGTGTTGATTCTCATTTAGACATTGTTGGTCGTGGTAAATTTAAAATTAGGTTTCTTGATGGTAGAATAAAAAGGATTAATGGTGTGTTGCAAATCCCTGGATTACCATGAAATTTATTATCTCTAAGAAAACTAATAGATGCAGGTGTGCAGGTAGTATTTGTTGGTATGTGGCGACTGATCATGCTATACTGTATAGCCCATGGTATACTGTACACCCTGGCCCCCGCCCT
>VDFB02178821.1:20771-34044 GCA_007258455.2 Sequoia sempervirens
GCATTCCTTAAAGATGTGGAGGCACTACCTTTTGGGAAATCCATTTGGGCTCAAAGTTGATAATTTGGGGTTAAGGTATATTTTCACTCAACCAAACCTCAATGTTAGGTAGAGGAGATGGCTAGAATTCCTTAGTGAGTATAAATTTGGAATTGAGTATATAAAAGGAAAGGAAAACTGGGTAGCAGATGTTCTTAGTAGAAGAAGACATCTAGCAGCCATGACCTCTATGATATCCAACCTGATGTAGTAGGTGATGCAACATTTACAAGGAGATGAGCGCTATGAGAGGGTGAAAAAGGCTTTAGCAGAGAATCCATCAAACCATTGATTCTATGGGTATGAGATCGAACCAGACGATATCTTATGATACCAAAGGTGGATGTATATTCTAGACTCTAGAGAGCTTAGGAAGATGGTCCTAGAAGATGTCCACAATGCACCATATTCTAGACACCCCGAAGTTACAAAGATGATCGTAGAGTTGAAAAATTTATACTTTTGGTTGAAACTGAAGGACATAGCATAATACATAGCTAGATACTTGGAGTGTTAGTGATTCAAGGATGAGCACATACATCCAACATGGCTCCTTTATCCCCATGATATACTTGAGTATAAATGGCAAGTGATCAACATGGACTTTGTACAAGGGTTACCTCTAAGAAAAAAATGCATGATGTCATTCTGGTAGTAGTTGATAAGTTGACTAAGGTGACACATTTTATTCTAGGGAACCTTAAGGATGGATCGTTGACCTTGGCCAAGAAATTTGTCCAAGAGATCTTCGCTTACATGGAGTGCCGTAAACCATTATATCTGACAGAGATACACGGATGACATCAAGGTTTTGGACAACTCTGAATATCGTATTGGGGACCAAATTAAACTTCAGTTCATCCTACCATCATCAGACCGATGGTCAAACCATGAGAGTGAATTGGGTAGTAGAAGATCTCCTACGGATGTACCATATATATGTATCAGTACTATAAATGGGAAGAGTACCTACCACTGGTAGAATTTTCCTATAACAACTCCCATCATGCATCCTTAGGTATGGAACCTTTTGAGGCTTTGTATGGGAAAAAATACCGTACTCCCATCAGCTGGGACAAGGTGGAAGATAGGATCATAATGGGTCTTAAAATGCTAAAAGAGATGGAAGAGCATATGAGGCTTATCAAGAGAAGACTGAAGGAGGCGGTAGATAGGCAAAAGAGTTATGCTGGTAGTAATAGAACCTTTAGATAGTTTTCAATTGGGGATAAGGTATTTTTAAGAGTCAAGCTGCATAAGAGCTCTATTACCTTCAGGAAGTCATCCAAGTTGGCTCTGAGATACATGGGCTTGTTTGATGTGTTGGAAGTAATCAACCCAGTTGCATACAAACTTTCTCTACCCCTTGCTCTAGCTTGACTCCATAATTTTTTTCATGTTTCTTTGCTAAAACCATACCACCTAGATGTGTCTCACATACTTGATTGGTGTTCTTTATAGGTGGAGGATCCATGAGTGGTGCTAGTGGAACATAATAGAATTCTAGATAGACGCAACGTTAAGTTGTGAAATAGGGACATTGTTCAATATAAGGTCCAATGGGATTAGTATCATGAGGAAAATACTACATGGGAGGATGTGGACGAGATAGAATGCTCCTGCCCTCATTTTCTTTCTTAGATAGACTACTGATGATTATCTTTATATTGTTTCTTAACATTCTAGATTGGTATGCTATGATGTTTTGGCTTGAAAACAATATGATTTGATGAACATAAGTGAAACAATTTTGTTTGATCAGACATTGGGATGATGTCTCTTTCTAGTGGGGAAGGATGTCATATCTTAATTTCATTGCTTGCACTTAAAATGATGAGAAAATTTGGAATATCTAAAAAATAGAATTTTTCGTTTATTTTATTTATGGAATTGATAAAATGCAATGACAAAATTGAAAATGAATATTATGCAATTTTTTTATTTAAGAAATTATTTCATAAGATTATCGATTAAAGGTTAGTGATAAGTGGACAAGTGTAAGAATGTGTGTGTAGGAGTAGGTTGAAGGATGAGAACTTGATTGAGGTAGGAACACTTAGTCGAATGACCACGGTAAGCAAGAATGGGATCTGGAATCTCACACACCACAATAGATCATGACATCTGCATATGTTTGAAAAGTTGAAAAATTGTATTTATACTTGGTGTGAGAATTATAATTAGTGGAAAGAACAAATTAGTGCATTCTCATCTTACCTTGTCTGTTTCAAAATTGATATTTGATGAAATTGAATAAGAAACTCAAATCATCAAATACAATTATTGCATGAAAAGCAATTGCATTGTTTCTTCTTTTGGATGAATTTGAAATACAAATTGAACAAGGAAATGAAATGGATAAAATAAACATGTAAGTTTAGAAAATATAATTTGAATATATGAACATATATGTATATGATCTCACGAGGACAAATTGATTATGTATATACAAATATGTAAATATATATATATATGACAAAAATATATATATACACACATATATGTGAATGTTTACCTCAAATTTAATTCTACTCTTCAAGGGAATAATGGAATCATGGGATTTAAAATCTATAACTCCCAACAATAATGGGATAGTGGCTAACCATCCCCCTCACATGGAAAAAAGCTTCAGTCAATTGCTCAAAAATAGAGGGAGTGGGCAGCCAAATATTAAAAATGGAGGTAGTAAATTAAGACCAAAATCTCTCCAAAATTAGTAGGGGATCCTTCGTGGTGAAGGAACCCAAGAAATCTAGTGTTAAGTAGGGAAACCAAGGAAAAGCGTAGAGAAGAAGAGGAGAAATGACTTAGGGTTGAGGAAAACTCTGTTTTCGAGGAAGCAAAATCATACAACCAAGTGATGATTGGAGGTGCACTGAACTTAGTTCAAAATAGTTTCCCTCATTTAGAATGCATTTCTTCTTGTGAAATGCTAGAAACATCTTTGTATTATGTATGCATTATCGCGGCATTTTCGATATTTGGTTATCATGCTTCGCCGATCGACCATGCTCCATCCATGTGAAGCCCTTTGTGGGTCGAGCCAACCTTAAAGGCTCTATATTTTGGTTGACCTTATGTAGAAAGTTAGATTTTTATATCCATGATGGGGATTTTTATCACCTACATGATATTTGCAGACCACATGGTCATGGCCAATCATCCCACTATTGTTATTTCTTGCTTCCTGTTATCGACTGTGATGTTTATATTTCAGCTCCATGTAGGCTTACTCAGCCTCTTTGTGAAAGCAAAGCATAATATTTATATCTCATATGAGTAAGGATAATTACAAGATGTTGAAATCCCACCTAATGTAGCATTAGGGTGGTGATGTACGCCTACCAAATGCAAGAACCGAAAGTGGTGCATATATCACTTTTATGTCATATAAATCTCACCACCTCACCATTAAGGTTAGGGTGGATCTGGAAACCGAATCAATGGACAGGAATGGAACAATGGAATGGAATCATGGACCAAGTTTGGTTACTAATTCATTAATATTTTTATTGTTAGTCATTTATAACATGACCAAATTTATGACTAAAACCATTTTAGCCATTTATTGGTTTTTTTGATTGATCAATTTGGTAGTATATTTAGTCATTAATTTAGTCATTGATGTCAGCAGCCAGATGAAGAATAAAAATAGAAACACAAATCAAGCATGGAATAAGAACACAATCACAACAAAGTGATTTACCCTAGAAAACCCCAAATTGGAGAAAAACCAATAATGAAGATCTTCATATTAACCCTCAACCCCAACTGGGCTGAGCCTGGAGGCTTCAACCAGCCACACATACAATGGAGTCACCAAGCCATTATATAGACTTCCATACATGCAAAACCATGGGACCAAAACCATGAGCTCCAAAACCATGGACCAATACAACTAGCACAAAACTATGTGCTCAAGACCACTTATGGTTAATCCACTAACTCTAACCCAAGAGCTAGTTTAACCCAACAATCCCCCCTTTAAACTTGGTCTTGGGGTTAGCACCAAACCCCCCTTCCACAAGCACCAAGTGCAATGCCCTCTCTGTCACCGAGATCAACATCAAACCAGGAATCCACATGACTCTAAGCCCCCCTTACCACCTAGGAGAACTCCTCTCTTACCAAGCCTTTCCTTTCAGGGACTGAGCAAGCCATACTAGGTCTTACAACCGTCAACCCAAATACATGTATTAAATTTTACATACAACTCCATTACAATTTTGTTCTTGCTACAACCAACCTTGGCTATGGGCACCTACATACAACAACTTTAACCAGGCAACATGCCTACAACAACAACCACGAGCAAGCTTGCATAGACTTTCTCAACTTTCTGTCTTGACAAAATTGAGAGAAATCCAACTTCATCTTGAAATCCAAACAAGAACTCCATCACAACTAGAATGAGTGCATTCACCGTGTTGCTTCGTTAACATTCCAGCTACACACATGCTCAAACTTCTCCCATTATACTTTCTTCATCAATGCATCTGTCAAATTGCTCACTTCTCTAAGGCTCAATCTTTAGTTAATTCCTTCAGACTTCCTCAAGCTTGTCAAGCTAAGAAATCTTCACAGAAGAAATACCCAGAACCTTAAACACCAGGAAATTTTACATGCATCAACATGCAAGCACATGCAAGCCACATGCGAGTCCATGCAAGTATATGCAACACACATGCAAGTACATGCAACTCACAAACCTACACATGCAATCAAAAAGAAAATCCCAGAACCTTGCTCTGATACCACTTGTTAGGAACCAGATGAAGAATAAAAATAGAAACACAAATCAAGCATGGAATAAGAACACAATCACAACAAAGTGATTTACCCTAGAAAACCCCAAACCGGAGAAAAACCAACAATGAAGATCTTCATATTAACCCTCAACCCCAACTGGGCTGAGCTTGGAGGCTTCAACCAACCACACATACAATGGAGTCACCAAGCCATTATATAGACTTCCATACATGCAAAACCATGGGCCCAAAACCATGAGCTCCAAAACCATGGACCAATACAACTAGCACAAAACCATGTGCTCAAGACCACTTATGGTTAATCCACTAACTCTAACCCAAGAGCTAGTTTAACCCAACAATTGATTGTTGTTAACTAGTCATTTATTTAGTCATAGTAGTCATTTATTTAGTCATGGTAGTTGTTTATTTATTCATGGTAGTCATTTATTTAGTCATGGTACTCATTTAATTAATCATTGTAGTCATTTGTTTTAGTCATGGTAGTCATTTATTTTAGTCATGGTAGTAATTTATTTAGTCATTGTAGTCATTTATTTTAGTCATGGTAGTCATTTATTTAGTCATGGTTTAGTCATTTATTTAAGGAATCAATGATTCAAGTTGCAAATCAAATCTAACTTAATTAATTGTCACAAATTTATGCATATAAACTTCAAATATCATAGATATTCAAATGTTGAGAGACACACCATGAAATGAAGACTAAAATGTTTGAACAAATATGATTGATCACAAATAGATCACAAATTAAGAGGAGCCACAACACAATATTTATTAGTTTGAAATTTTACTTCATTAAGCCTCATTGGAAAATCAAAACCTTAATGGTTACAGCCTCACTAACAAGTCAAAACATATCAATGAATTTCTTTTCTTGAAAGTTTCATTTGGATTTGAAACTCAAAAACCAAATGAAACTCAAGAATGTTTACAACAATTATACTTTATAGATCTTTACAAATTGAGGCTTTTGTTTCCATATATTCATACACCAAAAGTCTTTCTGGGCCTTGAGAAAAACTAAACATTTGAGATGAGCTTCACTTCATTTTTGAATTGAAGTTAATGCATGGCTAAGCTGAAAATGGGCTAATGATAGCTTCTTCACTGTCACTATGTTTCCACATTTCAACATGCCTTGCAACCAAACAAATCATCAAAAAATGGACCCTTTATATATGTAAATCTGCAATCACAAAAGAAAGGTGACATTTCAAATAATAAATTATCAGACTCTCCCACAAAATTTAACTTCATTCTTGCAAGTGGAAAAAATCTTAGTTGACAGTTCAAATAATAGACCATCAGTCTCTCCCCCAAAATTTAACTATTAGCCATTGCAAATGGGAGAAATATAAGGTGACCATGCAAATGATAAAATAACAGTCTCCTCCCCACACAGAGAAACAAACACACATATATCCAATGTATTCCTTTAGAAATAGATCAACTATTATTGTTGCTTTCCCTGCTACTATTGGTTTTTGCTCCTCCAAACTCCTCCCTGGTAATGACCTTTCACTTCTCTAATTTGGCAAGCTACAACCTGAAAATAAGGTTTCGATGAGGATTTTTAGAGTATGTTTCTTTTAAATGAAAATTACAGTCAAATCCTTATGATGAGCACATTGAGGTTTTAACATTCAAGTTCCTTTACTTTGTGCAAACAAGGTCAACTACCCTTGCAAATACCCAGCATTGAATAGAGTCAAACACCAAAAAACCCAAAAAAACAAAGTGAGTGGCTAGGGTGGAAGCATGGGTTGTGAATAGCTCCTCTCTTCATGGAGTCTCTGCTTGGCATCGACTCCCACCTATGTTGCAACCACTCAACATTATGTAGCACCGTAATGGGAAGGAGACCAAAGAGACAAAGATGCAACAGCATAGTAGATGTAAGAAATAATATAGGACAAGTCTTCCAAGCACCCTGAACCTATTATCAGTTGCAGCAATAGTTCAACCACCGCCCCCATTCTAGCTCCCGCAGTTAGCTTCATAAGAACAAAAAAAAAAATTGGTAATGACCTTTCACTTCTCCAATTTGGCGAGCTACAGCCTGAAAATAAGGTTTCAACGAGGGTTTTAGAGTATGCTTTTAAAATGAAAAGTACGACCAAGATCCTAATACTAAGCACATTTAGGTTTTAACATTAGGGCATCCTTGAAAATTACGGCCAAGATCCTAATATTAAGCACATTTAGGTTTTAACATTAAGGCATCCTCTACCTGTAGATTTTGTTGCTTTCCCTGTCACTATTGGTTTCAGCTCCTCCAAACTCTTCCTCACTGGTTTTGACCTTTCAATTCTCCGATTTGGCAGGTTGCAACCTAAAAATAAGGTTTCGACAAGGATTTTAGAGTCTATTTATTAAAATGAAAATTATGGGCAAGATTTTCCCACCCATTAAGGTATTTGCCCGCTAAAAAAAATCAAAATAGAATCGAAATTAAATAAATTACGATATATAAATCTTTGGCTTTTATACAAGAAATATTATTAAATTTGTTATAATATTATATTGTTATATAATATTAAATATATTATTATATATTATTATATAATAATATAATATTAATAAATAATATAAATATTATATTATATTATATTATATTAATATTATATTATATATTATAATATTATATTATATATTATAATATTATAATATTATATAATATAATATCATATAATATCATATCATATAATATAATATAATATAATATCATATAATATCATATCATATCATATAATATAATATAATATAATATCATATCATATCATATAATATCATATTATATAATATCATATCATATCATATAATATAATATCATATCATATAATATAATATCATATTATATTATATAATGTATAATATATGTTTATATTATTATATGTATAATATCATATTATACTCTATTTATAATATTTATGTTATTTATAAAATGTTATATTATACTATATTATAAATGTTATATTATACTATATTACTTAAATGTTATAATATAATTTCCACTACTACTTCTTCACTATATTATAAATATTTATATTATATACTACCTTTATTTAAATTATATTGTATTATATTATAAATGGCATATTGTATTATTATAATATAAATTGTATTATATTTATATTATAAAATATTTATGTTATAATATGGAAATATTATATTGTATTGTATAATATAAATGTTATATTGTATTATGTTATAATATAAATATTATATTATATTATATTATATTAATTATATTATGGAAATTTGTGAGAAGAGTTGAGAAAGATTGGTGAACTTGGAAAGATGAGAAATGATCTGCAGCTAGGTGACAGTTTGTTATGCACGGTTCTCGTGCCATGCCAAGTGGGGGAGACTACAATCTCCCCCACATAGGTTTTCCTCCATGGTGTTCTTTGCTTTGTATTTTGTTTTTGCTTTGCGTTTACTATTTTTTTGGTTCTCTCTATTTGTTTGTGTGGTTATCCATTCCAACCATTGCTCTGCACTCAAGGTGGGCCTCGGCCCTTAGGGGCGTTCATGGATAGGGGTGCAAACCCCCCCGCCCATCAAGCAAATGTTGATATCCCAATAGACGGCGGTGACAAGAAAAAACACAAGTCCTTCAAAGAGGTTGTCGCTGGCAGCATAGTCATCCCAGAGGGAGTTCTCTTTGCGGTAACTGGCGTAGTCGAAGAGGTGGGTTCCAATGGCAGAGGCAGAGGAGAAGGTACGCCCCCTAACACCCTTGGATTTGTCAAACTCGCTCCTAACCCTGATATGAAAACTATGATAAAAAAAATGAAAGAAATAGACTTAGAGACATCACAAGTTTTTTTGCTACAATTGATGTTAATAAGGTTTTGGCCAGGAAATACATTGACTCCTAGTTCTCCAATGTTTGGCTGGCCAAGTTTGGTATTCAAATTTCCTATTGCAGGCTACTCCAACGAGGTTTGTTTGTCATTTTCCTAAAAAATAATGAGATGCAGTCCAAAACCCTCACCAAATCTTACTGGAATGTTGACGGTTGTGTTTTCCGAGCACTAGCTTGGACCCTCTTGACCATTGTCGAGGAGATTATCACTTTGTCTTGCCCTAGATGGGTGGTTGTGAAGGATTTTCCTCCTAATTTTTGGAAACTTGTTCCTGCCATTCTGGCCCCGTTTGGCAATGTTGTTCAGGTAGATGAGGCCAAATCCTCTCTCCTACATCTTGACGCCCGTGCCCTTGTTTCCCTAAACCTTGGCATAGAATTGTCACCTGGGATTGTTATTGAGGATGATGAGAAGGTCATTCGCTACCCCTTGGAGGTGTTAGGAAGTATCAATGCATGTTATTTGTGTCGCAAAGGGCACATTCAAAAAAACTACCACATAATAAAAAAGAATTCAAGCTTTGGCAAGATTGGCATTTCTAACTGTAATCTAGAGCATTCTAATGCTAGGATTAGTTATGACTCTGTCCCAACTTCTAGCACCACTGTTGACCCCTAGCCTAATGGCTCCATGGTCTCTAAGACTCTTGCAAGTGACATTGGCTCACCTAGAATGCCTCTAGAAGACTTACATTTGAATACCAACTTGCCTAACCACCTAAGCAAGTTGCCCAAGGTTATTACCACCAAGAATTGTTTGATTCCTTGGTGGATGCTGAGGGAGAGGCGTGTGATGAAGGTAGGGTAGTTGAGTTTAGCCCTCCTGAACAAGAATTTTTCAAGAATCCCTTGGCCATCCCCAACCCCCCCATTAAGTTGAACAAAGAGAAAATGGGGAAATTAAATTCCCAACAAATTTCCATGCAGGAAATCAGGAAAAGAATCGAGGAAAATCATCTTGCAGGAGAAATAAACAAAAGCAAAAATAACAAGCAAGCAAATGTAATGCATATGAAAAAGGTTGATGGGAAATTGATTCTTGGAAAAAAGGGGATGAATGCCATACAATCTAGGAATGCTAATTCGGTTGGAACCCCTAGGGTTGAGGGGCTTCATAAGGACCCCCCTACCACCATGCTAGGTAGAAATGCCAAGAATGCATGTCCTACCAAAGAGGATAGTTCAATTGTAACAAGACCCGAGGAGACACCTGGGGGTTTCAACCAAATGAGTGAAGTCCATGTTGGTTGTCAATCAGCCCTTGATATTCCAACAAAAAATGTAACAAATTATAGCATCCATACAGATAATATGATGTTAACCCAGATTGACCCCAACTAGCCTATTCTGATGGGAAAAGGGGAGCATGTGTCTAACATGTCTATTTCATCCATTTCCATACCGTTGACCACACACCAAGTCACCTAAAATAGCCCTGAATTGGTAGATGATGCAGGGGAACATACTGATGAGAATATCACCAGGGGGCAGACACAAAAAACTATGAAACATAGAAATGGATCGGGGAGGCCCAGAAAGTATGGTAACCCCCTACCTAATTCCAAGAGTGCTCAATTGGTCAAGAATAAGAGGAAGAAGACCATCTTGGTTATTCAATCACCCATGGCCAAAAGGCTAGAAATAGAAGACAAGTTGCCCAAATGCTATGAGCATTTCATGAGCAACCAAGATGGAGCACCTACGATGGTTGATCATGAACCTTAATATAATCTCTTGGAATATTCATGGGTTGGAATCCCCAAATAGAAAATATATTGTTAGAAGGTTTCTAAACTTGGAACCAAAAAAGGATGTTTTCCTCCTACAAGAAACTAAGGAAAATGGGTTTATGCTGGAAATGAATCTTAAATTCATCTAGAAAGAGGCATGCAATTTTTCTACCAAGCATGAAAAGGGAAGAGGGGGGACTCCATCCTCCTCACCAATAGATGGAAGCAGTCTATAACTAGCCATAGAACTTCCCCTTGCAACAGGGCGGTCTAGATAATCCTAGAAAAAGATGGAGAAAGCCTCGGGTTATGCTCGGTGTTTGCCTCAAATGACCATAGGGAGAGATCTCAATCATGGCAATGGATGGCAGGCCACCTTCCACAGGTCCCATGGGTGGTGGGGGTGATTTTAACATGGTTGAACAACTCGAAGATAAATGGGGTAGCTTGGATGTGTCGTGGAAAGGAACTGAAAGACACTTTTGGCAAAGATTAAAACCCAAGCTCAACTTAATGGACCCCCTAGAGAAGGGCAAAAAGAATAGCAATGCAATTTGGTTCACATGGTGCAACGTACAAGGTAGAAAAAGGATTTACTGTCACTTGGATAGATTTTATGCTAATAAGGATGTGGTCAATTTCATCCTAGATAAAATAGGGCAGCAAGTTATTGTGCACCCTTACTTTGTTAGACCAACACCCAATCAAAACATGCATCAATACAGTTAAGTGTGGTGGGGAAGGAGTGGCAAAAAAAGGGAAGATCCTTCTCAACAACCAATTTTTGCAGGACAGTGACTGTAGGGCTAGACTAGCTTCCATTAGGGAGATCAACAAATGGATGTTGAAAGAAGAAAGTGCCATTTCAAGATGGAAGCAAAATCTGGAACCCTATAAGAAATTTCTCCAAGTAATTGGGGGGAATAAAGCTAAGGACTCCAGATGGGAGGAAAAAAAGTTACAAGAGGATCTTGTCTCGGTCGAGGCCAGGCTACAAATTGAACCTAATAACAGTGAACTTAGTATGGAACTTGCTCGATCTAAAGACAACCTTAGGAAAATTCAAGAAAAAAAATAAAAGGTCTTAAGGTCAGGGCTAAGCTCAATTGGCTCTACCATGGCGACAAAGGCTCTAAGTTCTTCTTCAACTATATCAAGGAGATTTGTTGCAAGGAGTATATTGGTCAAATATGGGAGGATGGAAAGATGTTCTCCACCCAGGAGGAGATTGTGACACAGTTCCATGCCTTATATAAGAAGTTATTTACCTCTGAAGGGAATGGTGAAGCTAACCAAAGGGCCAGGGAGAGTATTAAAGGGATCATCCCCAAGAAAGTTGACAAGGATAGTGATGTTAAACTTGCAGCAGGCATCACTAAAGAGGAAATTGTGAGGGCTATCAATTCCATGCATAATGACAAGTCCCCTGGTTGTGATGGCCTCCCAATGGAATTCTATAAGGAATTCAGTGAGTGAATAAGCAAGGATTTGTTACAACTCTATCAAGAGGCCTTAAACCAAGGGTCATTGGGCAAAAACATAAACATAGGCATTATTAAACTCCTTCCAAAGGGGGCCATAAAACCCTAATCAAGAATTGGAGACCCATAACTCTCCTAAATGTCTCCTACAAGATTCTAGCTAAAATACTTGCATTAAGACTGGTTGACATTCTTCCCAAGTTCATCAACAGCACTCAGACTGGCTTTATAAAAGGGAGATACATCCTAGAAAATCTTATTACAAGCTGGGAAGCGATGGAATGGTCAAAATAGTCAAAGCAGGACTTTTCCATGCTCTTGTTGGATTTCAAAAAAGCATACAACAGAGTTGAATGGTCATTCTTAAGAATATCATTGGAAGCTTTTGTGTTCCCCAAGGAATACTACAAAGAAGTGGACACACTCTTGAGGGACACCACTTCCCATGTGGATGTCAACTGGGCTTTTTATGAGGAAATCAAGTTGGGCAGATCCATTAGATAAGGGTGCCCCCTTGCCCCTGCACTCTTCATGATTGCTTCAGACGCTTTGCATTACCTTCTATGGGACTCAACTACCTCACCCAAAGTCAAAGGCATCATCCTCCCAAACCAAATGAACTAATCAACATCCAATTTGCGGATGATATAGCTATCTTTATAGAGTTGGAGGAAAGGAACTTAGAAACTTTAATGGGGAAGTTGGAACTATTTTTCCTAGCTTCCAGGGCCAAAGTGGCCACCACCAAATCTTGCCTCCTTGGGTAGGCAGAAAATCCCCCACGTTGGCTTCAAAAGTTTGATTTCCAATGGGGGAGCCAAATAAGCTGGTAAGGTACCTTGGCATACCTTTTGCTATTAGCCCCAATCTTAAAGAGATGTGGCTCTGGATTAGCTCCAAGATTGAGAAAAAACTTGAAAGCTGGAATAGGCAGTTTCTTTCTTTTATTAGAAGGTTGCAAATATGTCAAAAGATTATTTCTTCTTACAGTATATACTTTGCTTCAATCTGGTTCTTCTATAGTTACTAGGTGAATGAAATCCAAAAAGGATTAGGGCCTTCTTGTGGTCAGATGGTAAAGGAAAAAAGAAGAGACATGTTGGGAAGTGGTACTAGTGCTGCATGGATAAAGGGCATGGAGGGTTGGGGCTTAAGGATCTAAGGTCCCAAGGCATTGCTCTAGTAACGAAGTGGATTGTGAAAGCCTTTGTTGGTGAGGAACCTTGGAAGGTCCTGGTAAGGAATAACATTCTTCTCGATTCTCCTAAGCAAGCAAAATCATGGAAGAAGTTGCCCCTCTGTGATATTCCCATAAGTAAATACCCCATGAAAATTGTTGGTTCACTAGTGTTCAAAATCCTATGGAAGGCTTGGGAAATG
>VDFB02178821.1:34443-47349 GCA_007258455.2 Sequoia sempervirens
TGAGTTACATCACTTTTGAGGAGATCAACCTCACCCCCACTTTCATCAATCACATCACCATTGGTGCATTGCATAGAAACCCCTTGACAGTTGTTTATTAAGGTATCACTTTCCAATAATTGGTTTGTATCCAGTCCAGCAATGATGGCATGCTAGGTGCAAGTGGACATCAGGTTGGTCTCCATGGCAGTAACAAGCTCTCTGACTTTTCCTTGCCTACCCTCTGGTAAATCTGTTGTTCTCTTTAGGACTGACTCTTCTTTGCTAAATTTAAAGTTTTTCATGTTATAAGTCTACTCACTTGGAGCTTGTTCAAAACCTTCTTCTATATTGGCGTTGCTCCTTAACTTTTCCAGTGCTAACTGTTGGGCATTTTTCCACTCCCTGTTCGTTGGTTTAGCTGGGTTTGAGTTGTTATCCTTGCCCCCCTCACAACCAAGACTCACTGAGAGGCTAATGGTGCCTTCTTTGGGGGAGGATAACTATTCATCAACAGGCCCGTCCATATGGAGACCGCTTGCCGGAGGGACAAAGTTTAGGGTAGCAGAAAAATCTAGTTTTCCCTCTTGGATTTCCAACTCCAAAGCCCCAGACATGTTTTCCATTTCACATTCAAAGTAATGATCTGAGGATTCAGAACACTCCTCAACCTCCCAGGAGCTCTCATCTGAGTCACTAGACCAAGGCTCAGATAGGCCTTTGGAAATCTCAAACACACCATTTACCAAATTTGACTATTGCTTTTGGATGCCTCGATCACTCTCTCTAGTCCCTGCTTCAAAGGGAATTACAGCACAATGGTGGCTGAGCTGGATATTTCCAGGTGATGTTTGGCTCAGGGTTGGAATTGTTAGGGATTTTGGTCCCATTTTTCCCCATTTTTTCCTTTTGTCTTTCAACCGAGGCTCCTTAGCGGTGCTCTTTTTCTTAATTAAAGGGAAAAATCTCCTAATATGCCCTTCCTACAGAGATAGTAGGTGTTCAACCCACCCAAGATTTCAAGCCCACACAAAATATCCCCACTTTCAAGCTTTATGAGCAATGCATCAAGTAAGTCCACCCCCGGTAAGATGGCGACAAGGGCCCTGGCATCTGCATGGGGCAAGGCATACCTGGTGTTATCCAATCTAAGAACCTTTCCATACGGTTTGAACAGGATCAGAATGAAGGCCCAGAGTCTTGGAGGCACATTTTTCATTGTCAGCCATCTAGGGCTCGACAAGGCAAGTACTTCTTCATTTTGGGCCTCCGGTGACCACGCCACCGCCTGAAATATATTGTTTCCAATATTCCAGAATTCCCTGTTTAGGGTTTTTTTTTGCATTTCATGGCTTCTAAGAAAGATGACATAAAGACCTCTCTGAATCATTCGACAGTAAGAAAAGGAGATCCCTAGCTTTTTCCCCCAAACGTTTTCCAGCCATTCATCCATATATTTGCGAGCTAGGACCTTGTTTGTGTCCACAACCGCCAAAAAAATTGCTATGTTTTTTAATTTTGAATCATGATCACACAGAGCCTCTACCAATTTTTCATTAGGAACCAGGACATCAAGTTTATGGAAACCGGGAGGGCACTTACCTCTTTCGATTTCTCCATCGTTGTTGCACCCGCTTTCTTGCACTGTGAAATCCACACCAGCTGGGAGTGGCTCCCCTTCGCCAGCAACAATGTCTCATGTCCGAGCAGCTCCCCTTTGCCAGCAACAATGTCTCGAATGGACATGGGTTGGGAGCGAACGGCCCCGCCAGGGTCTTTTCCTTCTGAACCATCGCCTGGGGGATCCTTCTCCCCATTCATCTTCCTTTAATCCCGAACCCGCCGCGGCGGCAATAAAATAAAGTGCAGCCACCATAGCGGATCACGGAGGAATCGAGAAGAGGCCTCCCCACCGCAGCATGCCGGATCAGTATATTATTATATTGCTATATTATATTATAATTTATATTATATTTATTATATTGTATTAATTTTTTAACACTTGACCGGCGGTACGTGGCGGCTCATCCCTCTGGTACCCTGAGGATGGGGGAGACTAGGGCATGACTGGAAACCTCCTGCAGGAAGACTTAGCCAATGACTAGGGCCCATGCAGCCATATTTGCATTTATTATATTATATTGCAATATTATATTTCCATATAATACATAATATTATATTATAACTATGTGTTATAATATTATTTTGTTATATTAATAATATATTATATTGTATTGTAATATTATATTATATTGTATTGTAATATTATATTATATTGTATTGTATTTTAATATAATTATTATATTGTATTTTAATATTATATTTTAATATTATTATTATATTATTATATATTATTATATTATTATATATTATGTTATAATATAATATAACTATATATTATATTATAATATAATATAACTATATATTATATTATAATATAATTATATATTATATTATAATATAATATTATAAAAATAATTAATATTTAATAATAAACATAATATTAATATTATTGAGCATAATAACTAGCTTAAATATATTTTTTAAATCTCCAAAAATATTAATTTCAAGTATTTCATTTGGTTAAGAATTATTTTAGTTTACTCTAGAACTATTTAGTTTATTTCATGCATACATACATATAAATTTTATTTTTCAATTAAAACTAGTGTATTTCTAACTAAAAATCAATTTTGGTCAAACATATGATCTAATTAGATTCTAGCCAAGTTAGATATAATAGAGTTTACAAATTTATAGATTTAATTGATTTGGACAACTTCCTATAATCATGGTAACTAATTTGACAACAAACTAAAACTATTGACATGTAACTAGACTCTTTCCAGTTAAGCTAATTGGACATCTAATGACAACAAACTAGAGAAGACTAGACACATCTAATGTTCTCTATTGACATGTTGATGACACATACAATTTTGTTAAATTGTTGGAGTTTTATATTCCAACACCCCCTCTTAACACTACAACACCAAATTGATTGAATACAAAATAATAAGAAATACATTTTGAAAATAATTCTTGAACCAATAAGAACTCTTCTAGCTCTCCAACTACAGATATAGTAATTTGGCTATCATCCAAGTTCCCAACATCATTGGACACCATTTGCACATGAAGTGTTTCATCACCCTTGTAAAGGTATGATATTGAACTTCCAGATTTTTGGATCTCCCCTAAACTATTGGACACCAATCCTCACATGCATGTCTCATAACCCCAATGAGGTATAGTTTCTCTAATCCATAAGCACCTTAGACTATTGAGCATCTATCTATCCTCTCCTACGTCTTTTCTACTTCATCTTCAATGAATACATCATCGCTATCATCCAGTGGTTCTTCAACAATGGCTAACATTTTCTCAGCTCTTATGATTACAACAAGCTACACAACAACAAACTTCTTTTCAAAATACTTTACAACACGTAACATCAAACTTGACACATATTCACACCAACAAGACCTCCCATTAGTTTTGGTACCATATTAAAAATTGAAATAGCAAATAAACATTCACCGCTAATTATTCATGAATAAAGTTTACAAATTTATGAATGTAATTGATTTCAACAACTTCCTCTAATCATGGTAACTAATTTGACAATAAACTAAAACTATTGACATGTAATTGGACTCTTGCTAGCTAACTAAACATGTTGATGACACTTAAATTGTTGTTAAGTGTTATATTCCAACAGATATGTAGTTCCATAAATGTAGCTTTCACAAATATTTATTTTAATAGCTTAATTATTATTTATATTTTGTTTTCTATTTGTTATTGACTAACCTACAATGGCAGCATAGTGCCTATAGGAAAAAACAATCCGTAGTTCCATAAATGTAGTTTTCACAATCCGTCACAAAAACAAACACATTTTAGGAAAAAAAAAAAAAATCATTTTAAGAATAGTAAAATTTTAATAATATAATTATAGTATAATATTTATTCTACTTAGCCAAAACACAAAAAAACACATTTTAGAAATAAAACAAAAAATAAAAAACATATTAAAAAAAATATAATATATATTAATAATAATACATTTTAATAATGATATATTATATGACAATAATAATATAATAATAAGATATATATCGATGTATTTTATATATATATATATATATATATATATATATATATATACTAGTTTATTTTTACTAAAAGCAAAATATTAGTTTATTATAAAAAGTATTAAAACTTATTTAAAATTTTGAAAAAAAAAATATATGATGCACTAGATTTATATTTTTTTTATTATCATGAAAAAATACCAAAACTTATTTAAAAAATTAAAAAAAATATATGATACACTACATAAAAGATTCTATATCAAGATGGAATATTTTTTGTTACTATATAAAAAGTGAGTCTTATGTCACTTCATTTTATAGCAACTAAATTATAGTGTCAATTTATAAAATACTATATTCAAATAATTTTTTTATTTTTCAAAAAAATACAAACATAAATATAATAAAAACTACACATTTTATTAGTTTATATAATTTCAAAATTCAAAACATATATGCCACTTTTTAGTGATTTAATTTTAAAAGTTGAATCAATGTTTTGATCATTTTATTATTAAAATATTCACAAATTATAGTTATTTTATTTTTCACTAGTAATACAATAAATCATAGACATTGTGCTCATTTTTTAAAAAAAAGTTAAACCAAATCAAATTATTTACTTTTATTTTTATTTCAAAAACTTTTTTATTTGATATATAAAAATTATTTTTAATATCTATCTAAAATTTTTAATAGATTCATAAATAAAAAATTAAAAATAGCTTTAATATCTTTATTTTTTAAATAAATATATTTAAGATATATAATAATTAAAGCTTAATCAAAGACTAGAGGTGGCCAAATGGTAGTTGCATCAAAACCTTTCCTCTTAAGGTCCTTTATAAACAGCGTATTCCTTACATGTCCCTATTAAGTTGACTTATCTCTATTTGGCATTGCAACCTCAAAGACCAAAGTGGAACATGCTCAAATTTGGCAATCCAAAGTTGATGCACAATCCCAACTTACCGCTTGGAAGCTTCTTCATGCCAAACTCCCAATTGGAATCTGCCCCAAGTTCCTTCATCCACCTCCCTCTTGTCTAATTGTTTCTGGTTCTGGCCTCAAGTTAAAAAGTTGTGGACTGCCCTCTTCATATCCTTGCTAGCACTACTTCATTTCCCATGGTCATGGAAAACTGCTCTTCTAGGATCCTCTACCAAGCAAAATTTGTTAACCAACTCAAGTCGGCTTATCATAATAAAACATATTTGGAAATTTTGATGTCAAGCTACCTTGGCACGTGTCTTCTTTCCTCTTGAGATCGAAATTCTTGACATCTGCTTCAATTTGCATACCCTTGTGATGAGCATCGACTCTTTCTTGAGAAAGGACACTACTCTACCATTCTCTTTTTCCAGGTAAAGCATCTCTTGACCTAGATCCAAGAAAAAATTAAGCCTACCTTTCTTGGTGAAACGAGTATCTATAGTCGAAGTTGGCTTCTTGTGACTAATTCAAGCTGATTTGGAGAGCTCGGAAGACTCAATGAAATGATTGGAGCATTTAATCTTCAGAGATGGGGGAAGAAATTGTTTAAATTCTAGTGGAGGGATTTGGCCTTTATTCAATGAATATTTAGAGACACAAGAAATATATACAAGCTAATGGTTTTATGTAATCGTAGGCATGATTGGAGGAAAAGATGATTTGGTTATCCATTTCCAACTCTAACTGTATGGTCCCAGGGGGACTTGGGCTTCTATTTTTATGGATCAAGCAGTCCCATGAAGCAAAAAAAATTATGCTACATGATTAATTGGAATATTTTCTTGAAAAATAGCAACCCCTACCTTTTAGGATAGCTAATTTCAGCGGGTGAAATTAACTGTATGGTCCCATGGGGGGGTTTGGGCTTCTATTTTCATGGAGCAGGAGGTCCCATGGGAAAAAAAAAAATTGTGCTACAGGATTAATTGGAATCTTTTCCAGAAAAATAGGAGCTTAGGATTTTTTTTTTGCCACTTGTCTTTCACTTAAAATTTTAAATTCCTAAAAAAAAAAAATGAGAGAATTTTTATTTATTAATTAATTTTGATCAAAGTACTCTAGTTTGTTTCTTAAATTTTGGAGCTCAAACTCTTAAGCTGAATTACAAAATTGAATTCATGGGACTGCCAGCTTTAAAATATTCCTAAAAAATCTCAGTAGCACCCACTGAATTTTTTTAGGAAGCCCCCCTCCTTGGGACCTTACCCTAATACACGTGGTTTCAGATAATTTCTTCTACGTGTGTTCAATTGTTAATGCCATGTTGGGTTGCTCTGCCATGCTACCAAGGATTGATCACTGCTCTCTATAACTTGGATCAGGCTTGCTACATGTGGTCTTTTGGAAACAATTTGTTGCCATAAACTCTTGTTATTTGGAAAGCTAATTAGTTGAATTATAACATCAGTGTTGTTTGTATTTTGGTTGTCGCAAACTATTATTTTTGTTGTTTTATAACAACATTGCTACTCATTTGTTGAGATTGCTCAGTTCCTGGTTTATAACAACATCTCTGATATACTTAATATAACTATTGTATGTTGTATATTTGTTTTTATTAATATAATTCTTCTTCCAATAAATATATATATATAATAATTATTTAATATTACTTTTATTTAATAAAACAATTTCCTACTTCAAAATTGTAAAACAAAAAATAAAAAATTATACCAACAATGTAAATAAACCATTATTATGTGAAAACATAATATGGTCCCCGGTATTTGAAGACAAACCATCCATCCCACATTCTAAAACCTTTTAAAATATAGAATGTCGAGCTCAGTCTAGACACATTCTATGTATTTCATTACAATTAAGATGATTAGAAAGCGAAGGGGAAATATTCTAAGAATCATTATTCTAGCCACCCCGACTCCCGAGTAACCCAGTGTCTCATTGAAAAGGTCAAAAAGCAATTAAAAACCGAAAAAGAATTATGACTCGAGCTGAAGTTGTCAACTTGTTTATCGTTTGTCTTAAGCCATAGACATAACCAAAAAGAGATAATGAAAAAAACAACAGATGCCAATCACCACGTACTTAATTATAAAATATTATTATTAAAATCAACAGATGTAAAACAAAACCAATGCACTGCCATATCCGGCAGTGTGCACAAAACGCGAGGTCTCCATACGTCTGCGGCAACTGTCTTTGATCACACAGTTATCCGGTTGTATGCAGCATACCAATTGTACATATAGTTTTCAAAGAGTCTTCGTCCCATTTTCTTTGTGCGGTAGACAAGCATAAACTTTACTCCACATAAAACATGGTAAGAAAAAAACCCAGATCACCATGATTCCGATTCGATGGAAATTAGTTGTAGGTTAAATTTTTCCAAATTTTCGCTATTAAAAAATAAATCGGTGTAGTTTAAGGTCGAGCATATTACAATTTTTGAACCGCTTGTATTTCCTCTTTCTGTAACCTGGCTAATATGAAATAAATTGTTAGTTTCAAAGATAGATCTACTCTGACAAAACAATATGTAAAGCGTCCCTGATGTTATCATTTCTCTAAAATTTATCTTTCCTCACAAGCATGTTTAACCTTTTCCCTTACCTATTAAGTTATATTAGTCAGTTTGAATACAAATGCAAGTTTCCATCAATGGTTATGATTTTGATTCTGATTTGGTGAGGCTCAGGAATCAAAAACTGGCCCACGTTTATTAAGAGAGCGATGGAGACTATCTCTGGAGCATGAGACAACTTGATTTAGTGAGCATCAAGTCGAAATTAATTTGAAGAGCTCTTGGAATAAACCGTGTTAAATTTTTGCATCAATATTTTAAGTCACACTCCATAATTCAACATCAAGATGAGAAACAACGACAAATGATTTTGATTCTGAGCCGGTGCTACGCAGGGCTCAAAGGCACATTGAAACGAATGCATATTAGCCCATCCAAGTTCAAAGCAAGGTCAATGGACTGCATAAATTGGTCGCTTGCAAGCAAACCTAACAACCCTGGAATTACACCAAATTGCTGAAGGAATCACCCCAGGCCGTGCAAACCCTAAAATCCCAAGAGTCTCATGTAGACAGAAAACCACCTAATTGCAAACAAGTAATATGCAAAAGTTAATTCCTTTCCTAAGAATTAAAAATATTAGTTGACGAGAAGGGAAACCTGATTCTATCGGTTACATTAGAAAAGTAACGTACAGCATCCAGCCATACTCGATCGAATGCAAATGTTGTTACTATTCGCAATCTTAAGTTGCATTGATAAATTCTGTTCCTTGAAATTCAACCTAGATACGCATGGTAACTTGTATGCAAATGTTGTTTCTATTCGCAATCTTAAGTTACATTGATAAATTCTGTTCCTTGAAATTCAACCTAGATACGCATGGTAACTTGTATGCAAATGTTGTTTCTATTCGCAATCTTAAGTTACATTGATAAATTCTGTTCCTTGAAATTCAACCTAGATACGCATGGTAACTTCTCTTTACATCTTAATGACACATCAAAACAAAATTTGTAACAGGTTATTTTCATACAAGTATCAAATGCCTCTGTAATTAGCAGCCCTATCATATACTCATAGTAATACCATCTTCCGCATCAATTGCTGGCAAGAGCACTTAGTTTGGTCTCCCTGGCAACATTGTCAGTATAGTGTTAAGTACAGAATAATTGAATGTGACAAACAAGCAGAGATACTTCTACCTCACATGGATAAATGGTTTAGTAGAAACTTCGCATCCATCTGCGGACAGAAATTTACAAGATGATCATATTGCATCAATATGTAACCAAATGAAATACTATTCTAAGTATTCTTCACTTCAGATTGTAGCATCTGCTTGTTAAGTCAAAAGCATTGATGCTAGATTGTTCCATAATTTCATTCGGTAACTTTATCCACAGTATGATTGCTGATCAAGGTCCATGGCTGTTCTACCTTGGTCAGGAAACCAACTAACTCTGTTCTCTGCATACCATGGCCACCTCATTATGGCAAAAATTACACCACTACCAGCATCGGCGGTTCCTGATATAGCAAAGTTCAAGTTCATCCGAGGCACTTTGAAAAGAAAACGAATGGTTCCTAAGACCTGATAGAGGTTTAGCAAAGATCTATATGTATCTGTTACTTTTGATAACTGTTTGGATGTTCAAATGTTGGCATTTTCCCAGCTGAGGAACAGATATACAAATATCTTTAGAGAGATATTCTTTGCAGCATTAAATACCATCTAGTTGTCACGGAACTAGGCACCTTGATTACCAAATCAGTGGTTGGTCTTTTCACTAAGTTTTTCAACTGCAACACTATTAGGCATAGGCTGTGATGGTGAATTTGGATAAGGTACAGGAACTGTATTGCTACTGCTAACATGCTGCAGACTTGAAACTGCACTGTTGTGGTTATGTGAGTGAGTAGGTCTATCATTACAACTTGTTTTGGAACTAGTATCCCCTGTCGATTTTGCAGTAGTTTTCCCTCCATCAGAAACTATACTTCGAGAAGCATTTCCTGCATCAACAGCACCCGTATTATGTGGGAGGTTCCCAATTGCAGGAACCCCATATGGCATTGTAAGAATTGGCTGGAGATGTTTAAGATGCTGCTGTTGTATGCTCCCAAGCTGCTGTGTCAGAGATGCAGTCTGCCCTGGTGGTTGTTGTAACTGCTGCAATGTCTGTTGATGATGCAGCGTTGGTTGTTGAGAAATAGGCTGTGAATGTACTTGAGACTGTGTTCTTGTATCATATTGGAAAGGCGGGTGAATGAGAATATGTTGCCCAAACTGAAGTTGCTGCTGTGTTGAATGATGCTTATTTGACTGGTGATAATTTTGCAGCACAGGTTGTGGATGTCTTGTGTGCTGCTGATGTTGTTGTTGGATACTGTAATGGTTTTGACCTGGGAATACCATATTTACTGCTGAAACTCCTTTAGCTGAGGTGGAAGCCATGGGTGATTTTTGTTGGGATGAATGAGAATCTTTAACTGACATGGCATTTTTGGTGGGGGCACCTACCCCAGACTTTGAGACCAAGTGAAGAGAAGACAAAGCAGAGGTTGTAGAGGCAGACAAAGATATAGATGGAGCAGTAGATATTCTTACTGAAACTGAATTCATTGCAGGCTGTTCGGTCCTTGACTGTTGCCCCTGAAGTTTACTTGTGACCCCCTGCATAGCTTGAGGTGGAGTGCTAGATGCTGCAGCCAATAATGACCCTGACGATGCTATATGAGTAGTTTTCAGCTGACCTGAATCCTGCATAACATGGCTATGTCTTAAAACTTGGCTACCAGGACTTACATTGTGTGATGGAATGTGGATACCCTGTCTAGTAGAAAGGTTTCCAGCTGTGCCTTCTGAAAATGTAATCACATTTGAATTAGCAGTGCTCATTCTTTTAGAGTCTGTGTTTGTTTGGGAACCTGGCATATTTCGAGAAGAATCCCATTCACATTTAATAGATTCCTTTTGATTTTCTTCATGTCCAAATTTACCATAAAAGCCTTCATTGGCAGTTCTTCCAGTCTGTGCAGTATTAGCTGTCCCCACTCTTTCCATCAATGCATGTTGTCGGTGCATCTTTTGATCATGATAAACATTCGTCGGTGTGCTACATTGGTGCACTTGACCAGAACTTATTTGATTTTGTATGGAATTGTGGGATTGGGCATGCCCCCTTGCAAGATCAGCGACAGCTATGCTTTGAAGTAGCTCGCCTTGTGATGTCATGATAGATGCAACACCTGATAGCCCCACTAAATCAGTCCCAATGGACCCTCTATTCAAAGGTGACTGTGATACCCTATCAAACTCATTCAAATCTGTATGAAAACTAGGAGCAGTCATGTGATATTGTGGCACAAGATAGGCTTTCGGCTGTTTCTGTACTTGAGCTGTTACCTGTTGTGGGGACAGCGTCTGTGCTTGTGCCTGTTGTTTCATTTTACCTGTTTGCTTTCCTCCAAAATTTGTCACCAGGCTAAAATCTTGTGAAATAATTGGCAATGCGGCTGTGCAACCAGTAAGTGCTGCCGGCTGAGAATTCAAACTTGTAAAATGTTGGTCATATATATTTCTTTGTACCACTGGAATCTGCTTTTTTCCAGATTTGTTGTCCGCTGTATTGTTCTTTTCATTCAAATGCTTTGGATGCTGTGATGCAGCTCCACTTAAAGATAGAGCAGCTTGTGATGATGTAAAAGCCTCTTGATATTGCAGCTGGGAAGATCCAGAAGAAGGGAAACTACCCTGAGAATTCTTTGGTTGCTTTTGAGGAGCACCTGATGAAGTTGTGTTAGCTAATTGTTGAGACACCCTATGAGTGTCATAGAAAGGGTGTTTGCTAAAAACAGGAGATACCTGCAAAAGATTTGCACTAATGTAAGAATTAAAATTGATGAAGACAAAATACCGTGATGCTTTTCACAATTTGAAAGCTTGGCCAGTATTGCCAAAGAGACATTGGTAAAGAATAAGACATCAACCTGTTGTGATACAAGTTGTCCATAAGCTGATACAAAAGGACCAGTTGAAATAGGGAAAGGAAAAGTAGGTTGCTGAATAACTGAATTCAATAGTTGAGCCTCTAAAACAGCAGCAGATGCCACACTTCCAACTAATAAGCCATTCCCTATGCTGCTTACAGAAGAACTGCAGGTAGATGCAGAGCTGCCACCAGAAACCATAGCTGCAGTTACCAAAATATTACTTGCTGCTACATTAGCAGTTCCTGTGCCACTACCACTAACAGAAGCTGCAGGTGATACAGTAACAGGCAAACCAAAAGCAGGTTCATTCTGCAGAAAACATACATAAATTGCACACATGAAGATATCTATAAGAAATGTAATAATAAAAACATAATCCATATACAAATGGTCACATTTAAAATTCCAGTACCTCAACAGGTATCAAGTGGTTCTTTTGTCCATTTTGAGTTTGCTTTTGTGAAGATTTTATTTCTACGGTATCCACAACTGAATTTACTACCTTCTCTTTTGCTCCATGTACATTTGTGGCAGCTGGAGCTGCCCCACTAGGTTCTTTTTCCTTGAGAGACCCCACAGATCCAGGTTCAAGAGCATTAGATACTGGTGTTCCCATTATGCCTTTCCCATACAGGACTGTTGGACTTCCATAAGCAACTGCCCATAAGGAATTAGGTTTCATATGTTGTTGGCTATCAATGAAGTTGCTTATATACACATGTGTTGCACAGCGCTTTCGTGATTGCTGTGGTGGGAAGAGAAATGGAGGAAGCTGCACAAAAGATTTGTCATAAATATATTCATTAGCTAATGTTGAATACAAAATCTAAGAAACGGCATAGCTAAGTAAATTAGTGGTGAGTATAGAGAACCTTGTTATAGAAAACTGCATTATTGGTTATAAATTATAATACTTTTAACAAATGTGATAAATAAAATCAGTAAATCTTAATTCTGAATGTAACTAAAATAGTAAAAATTTCCTATTAAAAACAACGATTCTGAATAGAGATCATACACATCATTGTCAATAACATAATCTACAATTTCTTTGCCTTAATAAAAATTACAGGATTCTTGAAAAATAAAATTTTGATGCTGCAAGGTTTGGATAAACATTTATATTAGAACAGAGAAAGCAACATGATTTAATGGAAAGCTCTGAGTGCAAAACAAATATCCCACTTGTTCATTTATGGCTTAAAAGAAGAATACAAAAGATTCTTAACAATTACTTTAAAATACTTAAAATTTTGTACTCTCAAACTACAGTAAATGATATCACCTGTGATGTCATCCTACTGTTCTCACTTGAGGACGTTCCTGTCACTGATAAAGTTGTTGGCCATGTGGAAGCCA
>VDFB02178821.1:47449-80263 GCA_007258455.2 Sequoia sempervirens
AGTTACATAGGAGAAGCTTATCAGCTTAATTCACATCAGCTTGAGCACTCTAGTTTGCAGCCAAATTCACAATTACAAAACAGTGTCCCAATCAAAAGAATATAATTTGAAATGTTTCTTTAGAATTCAACAGATTATTATGGATACAAGTAGGTAATATTTGCAGCTATAACATAATAAATCATCTGGTCCTTGTGGCATGTTGCTCACTTCTGGCTCTCCATTGTCAGTCTCCTATGCATTGGGTGGCGCTGTAGAACATCATTGTAGATGACTCTTGGTCTGTTCCTTGCCCCACCGTCCTCTGCATCAACTTCATTGAAGACCCTTTGAAACACTCTCAACACTCTTAGGAAGGTCTCTGAATCTTCCAGATTGTGATGCCAAGTGTGCCTTTCTTTATCCTTTGACTTGTTCCCCATCCTTACGCCATCATTGAGTTGCTTCATAAACTTGGTCATAGACAACTCCATATTCACTGTTACCTGCAAGACAATAGAAATGAATGCGAGTCTCTTATTTGACTTAGTAAACCCCCTTCTACCCCCTTGGAATTTTTCCTCGTTCCTAGCCCTCCACAGATACCAAATAATTTCAGTAGTAAGACAATGCCATAACATTTTATATTCTATGGGAATTTTTCTATAGTTAAACATTATCTCATACCAGTTAATCTGACCATATCCATTCCAAATCAGAAGTTCATTACAAAAGATATTCCAAACCTCTCTAGCATAGAAACATTCAAAGAAAATATGCAATATTATTTTAGGTGTCTTGCATAAACTACATAAGTCCACTTCATTATGATTCATTTTATAAGAATTTTTCTGTAACAAAAGTTGCCATCTAAAGCAGGTCTTTTTTGGTTCATTCACATTCTGCCACATAGAAGAGAGCACTTTTTTCCAATTAGAATCAGTTAGCTCTATATTCCAACAATTATTAACATGAATCCGAATAGAGTCATCATTAGTAAGTTCTTTATAAACATTCTTAGCTTTGATTCCTGCTAGCGGAGTACAATCCACCCATATTAGTTCATTAGAGATTACATATTTATCAACAAAATTTAACAGAAACGTAGCATTTTTACAAGCATCAATAATAATATTATATGTTCTAACATTAGTGCTACCTAGATTGAATTCCTTAACCAGATCGTTCTAGGTTTTGTTATGTCCATTCTCAAGGATGTTATGGAAGGTTTGAATACCAACTAGACTCCATTTTTGGCTGAGCACCCTTGCAACAGTGCAAGAGGTTTGTTGTTATGTTCCAAAGTCCACCACAATGAACAGTAGGTTTGAAAACTTAGATTATTATTTATGATGAAATTGCACTTTTGGAATTTCACTTTATGCTTTAGCATTTCCCAAGCCTTCCATAGGATTTTGAACACTAGTGAACCAACAATTTTCATGGGGTATTTACTTATGGGAATATCACAGAGGGGCAACTTCTTCCATGATTTTGCTTGCTTAGGAGAATCGAGAAGAATGTTATTCCTTACCAGGACCTTCCAAGGTTCCTCACCAACAAAGGCTTTCACAATCCACTTCGTTACTAGAGCAATGCCTTGGGACCTTAGATCCTTAAGCCCCAACCCTCCATGCCCTTTATCCATGCAGCACTAGTACCACTTCCCAACATGTCTCTTCTTTTTTCCTTTACCATCTGACCACAAGAAGGCCCTAATCCTTTTTGGATTTCATTCACCTAGTAACTATAGAAGAACCAGATTGAAGCAAAGTATATACTGTAAGAAGAAATAATCTTTTGACATATTTGCAACCTTCTAATAAAAGAAAGAAACTGCCTATTCCAGCTTTCAAGTTTTTTCTCAATCTTGGAGCTAATCCAGAGCCACATCTCTTTAAGATTGGGGCTAATAGCAAAAGGTATGCCAAGGTACCTTACCAGCTTATTTGGCTCCCCCATTGGAAATCAAACTTTTGAAGCCAACGTGGGGGATTTTCTGCCTACCCAAGGAGGCAAGATTTGGTGGTGGCCACTTTGGCCCTGGAAGCTAGGAAAAATAGTTCCAACTTCCCCATTAAAGTTTCTAAGTTCCTTTCCTCCAACTCTATAAAGATAGCTATATCATCCGCAAATTGGATGTTGATTAGTTCATTTGGTTTGGGAGGATGATGCCTTTGACTTTGGGTGAGGTAGTTGAGTCCCATAGAAGGTAATGCAAAGCGTCTGAAGCAATCATGAAGAGTGCAGGGGCAAGGGGGCACCCTTATCTAATGGATCTGCCCAACTTGATTTCCTCATAAAAAGCCCAGTTGACATCCACATGGGAAGTGGTGTCCCTCAAGAGTGTGTCCACTTCTTTGTAGTATTCCTTGGGGAACACAAAAGCTTCCAATGATATTCTTAAGAATGACCATTCAACTCTGTTGTATGCTTTTTTGAAATCCAACAAGAGCATGGAAAAGTCCTGCTTTGACTATTTTGACCATTCCATCGCTTCCCAGCTTGTAATAAGATTTTCTAGGATGTATCTCCCTTTTATAAAGCCAGTCTGAGTGCTGTTGATGAACTTGGGAAGAATGTCAACCAGTCTTAATGCAAGTATTTTAGCTAGAATCTTGTAGGAGACATTTAGGAGAGTTATGGGTCTCCAATTCTTGATTAGGGTTTTATGGCCCCCTTTGGAAGGAGTTTAATAATGCCTATGTTTATGTTTTTGCCCAATGACCCTTGGTTTAAGGCCTCTTGATAGAGTTGTAACAAATCCTTGCTTATTCACTCACTGAATTCCTTATAGAATTCCATTGGGAGGCCATCACAACCAGGGGACTTGTCATTATGCATGGAATTGATAGCCCTCACAATTTCCTCTTTAGTGATGCCTGCTGCAAGTTTAACATCACTATCCTTGTCAACTTTCTTGGGGATGATCCCTTTAATACTCTCCCTGGCCCTTTGGTTAGCTTCACCATTCCCTTCAGAGGTAAATAACTTCTTATATAAGGCATGGAACTGTGTCACAATCTCCTCCTGGGTGGAGAACATCTTTCCATCCTCCCATATTTGACCAATATACTCCTTGCAACAAATCTCCTTGATATAGTTGAAGAAGAACTTAGAGCCTTTGTCGCCATGGTAGAGCCAATTGAGCTTAGCCCTGACCTTAAGACCTTTTATTTTTTTTCTTGAATTTTCCTAAGGTTGTCTTTAGATCGAGCAAGTTCCATACTAAGTTCACTGTTATTAGGTTCAATTTGTAGCCTGGCCTCGACCGAGACAAGATCCTCTTGTAACTTTTTTTCCTCCCATCTGGAGTCCTTAGCTTTATTCCCCCCAATTACTTGGAGAAATTTCTTATAGGGTTCCAGATTTTGCTTCCATCTTGAAATGGCACTTTCTTCTTTCAACATCCATTTGTTGATCTCCCTAATGGAAGCTAGTCTAGCCCTACAGTCACTGTCCTGCAAAAATTGGTTGTTGAGAAGGATCTTCCCTTTTTTTGCCACTCCTTCCCCACCACACTTAACTGTATTGATGCATGTTTTGATTGGGTGTTGGTCTAACAAAGTAAGGGTGCACAATAACTTGCTGCCCTATTTTATCTAGGATGAAATTGACCACATCCTTATTAGCATAAAATCTATCCAAGTGACAGTAAATCCTTTTTCTACCTTGTACGTTGCACCATGTGAACCAAATTGCATTGCTATTCTTTTTGCCCTTCTCTAGGGGGTCCATTAAGTTGAGCTTGGGTTTTAATCTTTGCCAAAAGTGTCTTTCAGTTCCTTTCCACGACACATCCAAGCTACCCCATTTATCTTCGAGTTGTTCAACCATGTTAAAATCACCCCCACCACCCATGGGACCTGTGGAAGGTGGCCTGCCATCCATTGCCATGATTGAGATCTCTCCCTATGGTCATTTGAGGCAAACACCGAGCATAACCCGAGGCTTTCTCCATCTTTTTCTAGGATTATCTAGACCGCCCTGTTGCAAGGGGAAGTTCTATGGCTAGTTATAGACTGCTTCCATCTATTGGTGAGGAGGATGGAGTCCCCCCTCTTCCCTTTTCATGCTTGGTAGAAAAATTGCATGCCTCTTTCTAGATGAATTTAAGATTCATTTCCAGCATAAACCCATTTTCCTTAGTTTCTTGTAGGAGGAAAACATCCTTTTTTGGTTCCAAGTTTAGAAACCTTCTAACAATATATTTTCTATTTGGGGATTCCAACCCATGAATATTCCAAGAGATTATATTAAGGTTCATGATCAACCATCGTAGGTGCTCCATCTTGGTTGCTCATGAAATGCTCATAGCATTTGGGCAACTTGTCTTCTATTTCTAGCCTTTTGGCCATGGGTGATTGAATAACCAAGATGGTCTTCTTCCTCTTATTCTTGACCAATTGAGCACTCTTGGAATTAGGTAGGGGGTTACCATACTTTCTGGGCCTCCCCGATCCATTTCTATGTTTCATAGTTTTTTGTGTCTGCCCCCTGGTGATATTCTCATCAGTATGTTCCCCTGCATCATCTACCAATTCAGGGCTATTTTAGGTGACTTGGTGTGTGGTCAACGGTATGGAAATGGATGAAATAGACATGTTAGACACATGCTCCCCTTTTCCCATCAGAATAGGCTAGTTGGGGTCAATCTGGGTTAACATCATATTATCTGTATGGATGCTATAATTTGTTACATTTTTTGTTGGAATATCAAGGGCTGATTGACAACCAACATGGACTTCACTCATTTGGTTGAAACCCCCAGGTGTCTCCTCGGGTCTTGTTACAATTGAACTATCCTCTTTGGTAGGACATGCATTCTTGGCATTTCTACCTAGCATGGTGGTAGGGGGGTCCTTATGAAGCCCCTCAACCCTAGGGGTTCCAACCGAATTAGCATTCCTAGATTGTATGGCATTCATCCCCTTTTTTCCAAGAATCAATTTCCCATCAACCTTTTTCATATGCATTACATTTGCTTGCTTGTTATTTTTGCTTTTGTTTATTTCTCCTGCAAGATGATTTTCCTCGATTCTTTTCCTGATTTCCTGCATGGAAATTTGTTGGGAATTTAATTTCCCCATTTTCTCTTTGTTCAACTTAATGGGGGGGTTGGGGATGGCCAAGGGATTCTTGAAAAATTCTTGTTCAGGAGGGCTAAACTCAACTACCCTACCTTCATCACACGCCTCTCCCTCAGCATCCACCAAGGAATCAAACAATTCTTGGTGGTAATAACCTTGGGCAACTTGCTTAGGTGGTTAGGCAAGTTGGTATTCAAATGTAAGTCTTCTAGAGGCATTCTAGGTGAGCCAATGTCACTTGCAAGAGTCTTAGAGACCATGGAGCCATTAGGCTAGGGGTCAACAGTGGTGCTAGAAGTTGGGACAGAGTCATAACTAATCCTAGCATTAGAATGCTCTAGATTACAGTTAGAAATGCCAATCTTGCCAAAGCTTGAATTCTTTTTTATTATGTGGTAGTTTTTTTGAATGTGCCCTTTGCGACACAAATAACATGCATTGATACTTCCTAACACCTCCAAGGGGTAGCGAATGACCTTCTCATCATCCTCAATAACAATCCCAGGTGACAATTCTATGCCAAGGTTTAGGGAAACAAGGGCACGGGCGTCAAGATGTAGGAGAGAGGATTTGGCCTCATCTACCTGAACAACATTGCCAAACGGGGCCAGAATGGCAGGAACAAGTTTCCAAAAATTAGGAGGAAAATCCTTCACAACCACCCATCTAGGGCAAGACAAAGTGATAATCTCCTCGACAATGGTCAAGAGGGTCCAAGCTAGTGCTCGGAAAACACAACCGTCAACATTCCAGTAAGATTTGGTGAGGGTTTTGGACTGCATCTCATTATTTTTTAGGAAAATGACAAACAAACCTCGTTGGAGTAGCCTGCAATAGGAAATTTGAATACCAAACTTGGCCAGCCAAACATTGGAGAACTAGGAGTCAATGTATTTCCTGGCCAAAACCTTATTAACATCAATTGTAGCAAAAAAACTTGTGATGTCTCTAAGTCTATTTCTTTCATTTTTTTTATCATAGTTTTCATATCAGGGTTAGGAGCGAGTTTGACAAATCCAAGGGTGTTAGGGGGCGTACCTTCTCCTCTGCCTCTGCCATTGGAACCCACCTCTTCGACTACGCCAGTTACCGCAAAGAGAACTCCCTCTGGGATGACTATGCTGCCAGCGACAACCTCTTTGAAGGACTTGTGTTTTTTCTTGTCACCGCCGTCTATTGGGATATCAACATTTGCTTGATGGGCGGGGGGGTTTGCACCCCTATCCATGAACGCCCCTAAGGGCCGAGGCCCACCTTGAGTGCAGAGCAATGGTTGGAATGGATAACCACACAAACAAATAGAGAGAACCAAAAAAATAGTAAACGCAAAGCAAAAACAAAATACAAAGCAAAGAACACCATGGAGGAAAACCTATGTGGGGGAGATTGTAGTCTCCCCCACTTGGCATGGCACGAGAACCCAGGCAGAACGCGCCCTTCAACCACCTAGTTGTAGATCATTTTCTTTTTCGATCTTTTTCAAAACAATTAATCTTTTCAATTTTTCTCTTGTTAAATTTTCCTATAATATAATTAATATAATATAATATAAGTATAATATTTATATTATAATATAATACAATATAATATTTATATTATAATACAATACAATATTTATATTATAATACAATACAATATTTATATTATAATACAATACAATATTTATATTATAATACAATACAATATTTATATTAAATAATATAATATATTATTTATATTATAATACAATATAATATATTATTTATATTATAATACAATATAATATAACATTTATAATACATAGTATAATATAACATTTATAATATAGTATAATATAACATTTATAATATAGTATAATATTTGCAATATAATATGATATGATATTATATGATATGATATTATATTATATTATATGATATTATTTTATATGATATGATATTATATTATATGATATGATATTATATAATATAATATTATATGATATGATATTATATAATATAATATTATATGATATGATATTATATAATATATATTATATGATATGATATGATATTATATTATATATATATATATATATTATAATATATATATTATATATTATAATATTATATTATATAATATTATAATATAATATATATATATTATAATATTATATTATATATATTATAATATTATATTATATTATATAATATTATATATTATATTATATAATATTATAATATTATATTATATTATATAATATTATAATATTATATTATATTATATAATATTATAATATTATATTATATTATATATTATTATAATAATATAATATAATATTTATATTATTTATTAATATTATATTATTATATAATAATATATTATAATATATTTAATATTATATAATAATATAATATTATAACAAATTTAATAATATTTGTTGTATAAAAGCCAAAGATTTATATATCGTAATTTATTTAATTTTGATTCCTTTTTTATTTTTTTTAGCGGGCAAATACCTTAATGGGTGGGAAAATCTTGCCCATAATTTTCATTTTAATAAATAGACTCTAAAATCCTTGTCGAAACCTTATTTTTAGGTTGCAACCCGCCAAATCAGAGAATTGAAAGGTCAAAACCAGTGAGGAAGAGTTTGGAGGAGCTAAAACCAATAGCGACAAGGAAAGCAACAAAATCTGCAGGTAAAGGATGCCTTAATGTTAAAACCTAAATGTGCTAAGTATTAGGATCTTGGCCATAATTTTCAAGGATGCCCTAATGTTAAAACCTAAATATGCTTAGTATTAGGATCTTGGTCGTAATTTTCATTTTAAAAGCATACTCTAAAACCCTCGTCGAAACCTTATTTTCAGGCTATAGCTCGCCAAATTGGAGAAGTGAAAGGTCATTACCAATTTGTTTTTTGTTCTTATGAAGCTAACTGGGGGAACTGGAATGGGGGCGGCGGTTGAACTACTGCTGCAACTGATAATAGGTTCAGGGTGCTTCGAAGACTTGTCCTATATTATTTCTTACATCTGCTATGCTGTTGCATCTTTGTCTCTTTGGTCTCCTTCCCATTACGGTGCTACATAATGTTGAGTGGTTGCAACATAGGTGGGAGTCGATGCCAAGCAGAGACTCCATGAAGAGAGGAGCTATTCACAACCCACGCTTCCACCCTAGCCACTCACTTTGTTTTTTTGGGTTTTTTGGTGTTTGACTCTGTTCAATGCTGGGTATTTGCAAGGGTAGTTGACCTTGTTTGCGCAAGGTAAAGGACCCTGAATGTTAAAACCTCAATGTGCTCATCATAAGGATTTGACTGTAATTTTCATTTAAAAGAAACATACTCTAAAAATCCTCATCGAAACCTTATTTTCAGGTTGTAGCTTGCCAAATTGGAGAAGTGAAAGGTCAATACTAGGGAGGAGTCTGGAGGAGTAGAAACCAATAGTAGCAGGGAAAGCAGCAAGAATAACTAATCTATTTCTAAAGGAATACATTGGATATATGTGTGTTTGTTTCTCTGTGTGGGGAGGAGACTGTTATTTTATCATTTGCATGGTCACCTTATATTTCTCCCATTTGCAATGGCAAATAGTTAAATTTTGGGGGAGAGACTGATGGTCTATTATTTGAACTGTCAACTAAGATTTTTTCCACTTGCAAGAATGAAGTTAAATTTTGTGGGAGAGTCTAATAATTTATTATTTGAAATGTCACCTTTCTTTTGTGACTATAGATTTACATATATAAAGGGTCCATTTTTTGATGATTTTTTTGGTTGCAAGGCATGTTGAAATGTGGAAACATAGTGACAGTGAAGAAGCTATCATTAGCCCATTTTCAACTTAGCCATGCATTAACTTCAATTCAAAATTGAAGTGAAGCTCATCTCAAATGTTTAGTTTTTCTCAAGGCCCAGAAAGACTTTTGGTGTATGAACATATGGAAAAAAAAAAGCCTTGATTTGTAAAGATCTATAAAGTATAATTGTTGTAAACATTCTTGAGTTTCATTTGGTTTTTGAGTTTCAAATCCAAATGAAACTTTCAAGAAAATAAATTCATTGATATGTTTTGACTTGTTAGTGAGGCTGTAACCATTAAGGTTTTGATTTTCCAATGAGGCTTAATGAAGTAAAATTTCAAACTAATAAATATTGTGTTGTGGCTCCTCTTAATTTGTGATCTATTTGTGATCAATCATATTTGTTCAAGCATTTTAGTCTTCATTTCATGGTGCTTCTCTCAACATTTGAATATCTATGATATTTGAAGTTTATATGCATAAATTTGTGACAATTAATTAAGTTAGATTTGATTTGTAACTTGAATCACTGATTCACTCAAATAAATGACTAAACCATGACTAAATAAATGACTACCATGACTAAAATAAATGACTACAATGACTAAATAAATGACTACCATGACTAATAAATGACCAGTTAACAACAATCAATGACTAAATTAACAACTAAATATACTACCAAATTGATCAATCAAAACAACCAATAAATGACTAAAAATGGTTTAGTCATAAATTTGGTCATGTTATAAATGACTGGCAATAAACTACTAATGGTCACGTGACCAAACTAATGGTCATGTGACCAATTTTTAGTAGTTTTTTTAGTCATTTATTGTTGTTTTTGTACTAGTTTATTTAGGGGATTTATTAATATTTAAACAATCAAGGCATGAGACTTATTGATGTCACTACTTCCTAGTGTAATCAATTTAGACAAAATAAGTTTACTGATTAAAATTATTGAAAATTAAATGTGATATTTAGCTCAAAATTTAATGACGAAAACATGTTGTGATAAATGTTATGCTTTGCTATTACTTTAAAATTTTAAGATTTAACTTATATGAAGATCACACATTTTATAAAATAATTTTTTTTTTTGTAGACCAAATGTACAAGTATAGATTGATCTTTGTGAGTGTGAATTTGAACTTATTTCTGGACTTGATTTGAAACTAGTGGATCTAATCTTACAAAATGTGGACTATTAGGATTCCTTCACCTTATCTAAATGTGCACAAGGATGAGTGATTTAAGAAAACCTTTAGAGAATCTATTTGATTACAAGGGTCAAGTTCTCCTTGGTTAGACCTCTGACAGATCAACCTTATGGCTTTGATGTAAGGAAGCTATGGTAGCAAAAAAACTTCCTACACTAATCTTGAGAGGAGAATAATGCAAAAAATTTACAAATATTTAATAGTTACATAAACTTAAACAGAAATAAACATAAATATCATGCATACCACGACATAGTGATTTATGTGGGGAAAACCCTTTCTGGACAAAAACCGCACACTCCAAAAGCCTCTCAATATATTATTTAGTAAATAAAAAAGATTACAATATACTTGCAGAGCAAGCTTCTCGCATGTGTATCACCACTCAGAGATCAAGAGACAACATGACTGCTATCAGACTCTAAAAAATCATCACAATCTCTACCGTAGTCGTAATACGACACCCTTATAAAATAGAGTTACATTCTAGGGAAAGAAAGACCAAAAAAATATCTACCATTAGATCTAAAACCTAATAACGAATGGTCCAGATTTACAATATATCCTTTATTTAATGTATGTTGACCATTCTAGAAGTTTCTTGAAAAAGTTAATACACTCACATTTCGCTCCGTGCTGCCATTGTATACACCTATCAGTGTAACTAGGAAACACATATATAAATATATATACATCCTATAAAAAATAAACCACATATAATTGCAAGCTTGAGACACATTTTCCCAAAAAATCTCCCACTTGTCAAACACTTTGCAAGAGAAACGTGAGGGTGTAAACATCGTCTCTTTAATTACTAGAGGCCGAAAGGACCATAGTCTCTGAACACCATCTAAACTTCTCTGTGCTCACAGGCTTAGTTAAAGAATCAACAACATTCATCAAAGTCTCTACCTTAGCCAACTTCACCCTACCATCTTTGACCATATCTCTAACAAAATGATACTGTACATCAATGTGCTTGGTCCTGGCATGAAATGTCGGGTTCTTGGCTAGACATATTGCACTCTGACTATTGCAATAAATTGTCATTGCACCTTGTTTTATACCAATATTTGAACACAGTCTCTTAAGCCAAACGACTTCTTTATAAGCATGAGTAGCTTCCATATACTCTGCTTCAGTAGTGGACAAAGAAACCACATCCTGCCACTTACTCATCCAACTAATTGCACCACCAAATAAAGTAAACACATAAGAATTGGTGGATTTTCTGCAATCAACATCACTTTCCCAATCTAAATCCACATAACCATGAATATCAAAGGAAATTTCATCTTCAGTCATATTACTATGATAACATAAGGAGTAATCTAAGCTACCACATAAATATCTGAAGACTCTTTTAAATGCATCCCAATGAACTATACCAGGATTAGACATATATCTGGAAAGAACTCCTATTGCTTGGGAAATGTCCGGTCTAGTACAAACCATAGCACACATTAAACTTCCAATTGCACTTTGGTAAGGCACTCTGCTCATGTCTTCCATCTTTGATGGAGATGTTGGATGATCTGAAATAGATAACTTTGTTCCAATAGCAATAGGAACACACAATGGTCTACAATCTATTGGCATATGGCTTCTAGGGTTGTCATTGATGGTAACCTAAGTCATTATTCCGGTTTGCAGATTAGGATTTGTTCATATCGGAAGGTAGAGTAATGAACATAGTATTACCGGAAGTGAGAATGAAGAACAGGGTATCCAGTTAGTATGTTGATCTGTATGCTTCACCCGATTATCATTTTGAGTTGTGGATCTTAGGGAAGGTTGTCATGTATCTATTTTATCTTATTGTTAAGTTTTGTGATGTCACATTAATCGGTGTGTAAAGTTAGGAGATCTGGCAGGATGATTTTTTGTTTATCACCTCATGGTGGCCGACTTAGTGAATGTAGCATGTTGTGGATGTATAAGGAGTAATTGTTTAAATTTTTCTGTGTTCGAGTATTTTGATTTGGGGTCACAACATAGCATTAGCTGACTTTGATGGGTACACATCAAATATTAAATGTGAATCGAGCCGACTATTGGGAAATATTTTTATTTTGTTGAAGCCAACATGAATCAACTAAATCTTTGATAGTGGATATATAGATGAGATCGGTTAATTCATTTTGAAGTGTGAGTGGATGCATGTTTGAAGTGTACAAATAACAAAAGGGTTTTTGAGCGATTTGGCACAGTTTCAACTGTGCAGAAGCGGATTTTTGTGAATCGAATCAAGGCAAAGCAGAGCGAAGTGCAAAATTAGATAGAAGGTCCAAAATTTGATCTATGAGCTTAACCGAAACTGATACCAGGCATTTGTAGATGCTACTTTCTTAGTTCAACTTTTTGTTGTAATCCAAATATATTGTAAGGCAGTGAGCCTTCCTAATTTTAAGCAGTGAGCTCTAGGAAGTGTGCTTGAATGCATGTGCATTCCCCTTTTTCTTCATACTTTTAACAAAGTATAAATTGTGGGTTAACCTCCATCGTGGTTTTTCCCCTAATAGGGTTTCCACATAAAAATCTTGGTGTTATGGTGTTTTGATTGTTTCCTTCATGTGCTTACATCTTTACTTTTGTTGAAATGTTGTAAATGGTTTAAGATCTGAATTGAAATTCAAATATTGCTGAACACTGAGACTGAACACTGATTCGCCCCCCCTCTCAGTGTTCCTTGAGTCCAACAATTGGTATCAGAGCAAGGTTCCTTTGCATAAGTTTAACAGCTTGAGGTGGATCTTGGAATGCAATGGACTCTAGTGGTCTTCAACAACAACTTTTGGTGGCACTTGATGATCTTGATTAGTCTAAAGCAGAAGTCCTAGAATTAAAAGAAAATATTGAGGATGCCGAAAAATTCATTCAATCATTGAAGGACAAAATCAATGAGTCAAGAGAAAAGAGGAAGGAACTATGTGATCAGATGAAGCAAAAAGAAAGTAAATGCTTGGAAGATGTTCACCTGAATCAAACCTTAAAAGAAATAACTGAAGAATGTAAAAAGCTTGGTAGAGACAATGCTACTCTAAAGCTTGAGATGGAATCTATGGTGATGAAGCAAACTAAGGAGATTGAAGAAAGAAAGAAGAATGAGGAGAATTTGGCCCAGTCCTTAAAAGAAAGATCTGAAGAATGCAATAGAGTTAATAGTGGATTCATTCAGCTAGAGATTGAACTGCAACAATCTAGAAATAATGAACAAGAGCTTGAAAGATAGATAGTTATTCTCAGAGATGAATTCACTACTACAAATGAATACAAGGAGAAGTTTAAGATTAGTTCTGCTAAGCTTGATGAGCTGACTAAAGGACACAAGGATGCAAATTACAAGTGAGGTCTTGGATATGAGAAGGGAGAAAGCTCTGGATTTGAACATAATCTGGTAAGACAACCCAATGCTCAAAAGTTTAATGGTCACTACTTTGCTTGTAACAAATTTGGTCATATGGCTTCTTAGTGTAGAAGTAAAATAAATTCAAGTAGTCCATCATTTCCCGGTTTGTGTTTTAGTTGCAATAAGTTTGGTCATAAGTCAATTGAATGCAAAAGTATGTCTTTCAGTGTAATGAATGTTAAATGCTACACCTGTGGAAGATTTGGGCAAGTTGATAATCAATGCATATCGAGAGGAAATCAATGGAATGAGTGGTCTAGACAAAGAAATCTTGTGTGTTACAATTGCAACAGATTTGGTCACATTGCAAGATTCTGCAAGAAAAAAAACATGGATAGAAGAGGTCTGGTATACAAAGGAAAAATTTCACAGAAAGATGATAAAGGAAAAGGGAAAGTGACTATGGAAGAGATAAGAGATTAGATGAAGAAAACATGGGTAAGGAAGATTGAATCTGATGAAGGAAATAAGCCCACAACAGAAGTAGTTTTTGGTAATTCCTCCAGAAATTGATCTTAGGCCATTGGCCTAAGGGGAGTTTTTCAAGAAAATCCTTTGTCCCCCTGTTGGTAGTTGGCATCAGAATGTAGGAAATTGTTAGTAGTTATGCTAATAGTTTACAAATGTATCCATGATCGCTTGTGCATAAATTTGAGAAGTAGAAGGTCCGCAGATGAATTCTTCTTTTGTTGTCTAAGAAAATAGAGTATCTGAAACACCTAGGGAAAAATATTTAATGCGATAAAAAGGTTAGGTGTGCAAGTTATAAAAGGGTATTTAGAACCCTCATTTGTCACCTTGCATTGAAAAAGAATAGAAGGAGAGCCTTTGTAGATATTTTTTGAAGGAGTAAAGTAAATTCAGCGACGAATTCATCAGGTATTTCAGTTGCTTGTAGAATTTTCACTTAATTTGGTGCTTGGTAGAAACTTTTTCGGTACAGAAAAGAAAATGAAGCAAATAATAGGAATGGTGAATTTAGATGAATATGGCAGTGAAAATATTAGGGATGTAAGAAATATGTTTCCGGTCGATGAATTGAAATGGCTTGAAGGTGTGAAACACAAAAGTTTGGACATTTCAGAGTGAATTTCCCTATTTTGATAACACGAAAGTCATTAGGTTTATCTTGAACAGATTGAATGATGACATTCTAACTCTGGATAAACCCTATCTCATTTCAAAATAAGTGATTAAGAATCTAACTGGATTATGCGATGTTGGGGATATACCGAAAAAGAAGTCAATTTGGAACAAGGAAGTCAAAACCCTAACCGGAGTAAAAGGAGATCAAAGGGCTTTGATAATTTCGATGATCAAAGATCCGATAACAAGGTACATTGTGCATGGAATCTCATACAAAATATTTTTTAGAAACAGGGAAGGCACAACTTCAACAGGTGCAATTTACATTTCTCATAAAATGATAACAGAGGATCATGATTTTGACCTGTGTGGATTCCTAAAAGATCAATTGATGAAAAATGTACAACTAACAAAGGAGGAAGATTACCCCTTCAGGTTTGGTACCTTGGTCATATGTCTTGTGATGTATTTTCTGAATTGCTTGCCATAGATCAATAATGTTGTATGGAAAGAGAATGAACTAGTTTGTAAACAGATTTTTGAACATTCTAATACTTTGGAAAATTGTAAGCAAGAGTATGCAAATTTATTTAAAGAATTGCTAGGGAAGTTTGGAGCCATTAACATTTCCATTCTGATAAGAGCACTTGAAGTTGGATCCTCTTCTGGTGAGATGGAGAGGAAGAAGAAAAGAGCACAAGAGATTGTTGATTACACTCCTATGACACACAAGACTCCAAAAATTGAAGGAAAAGGTAAAGAACAAGTGATTGTGGACATACCAGATGTGGAATCTGATGAGTACACTCTAAGGGAAGAACCAAAATCAGTCAAACCAGATGTAGTTATAGCAGAAGGAAGTGAAGAAGAAGGTGTTTTATCCAAAGTAAAGATACTGCAGCTTGTTCAAGAGAAAGATGGGATGTAGAAAATTGCTGACATATGGTTTGATAGACCCTCATATGAGCAAGAAATAATCGAGAGCACACTAAGTATTTATTTTGTGCACAATAATATTAGATTGGAGAGTTTGCAAAATGTGTTTCTTGAAGAGTTGATCGAATGCATTAAGGAAGCCATGGTCTTTGAGTCCCAAGATAGGAAAGAGGAAGAAATAATTCTACATCTGAAGGAGCAGTTTAGGCTATCTCTTACCAAACTAAAAAGGAAAATGAATGTGTTGAGGCAATACATAAATACAACAAATAACATCTACAACTATTATCTTCGTTGGCCTCATGTAGTTGGGAAATACAAAGATAAGCTGGAGTAGATTGAAACTAAGCTGAACAAGATTGGTCAGGATTATAACATGTTTCAGGATTAGGATGGTGTAGTGAATAAAAGGATTTAGGAATTGCAGTCTGAGCATACAAAAGTTAAATTCACCAGAAACAACCTTGTGGAGGCATTTTGGAAAGTGAAGGATTTAACAAAATGTAGGATGGAATAGTTAATTGAGGTTATGAGGAAAGGAGAGAAATTAGAAGAGGCAATCAAAATTCTAGAATCTCTCATCCAGATTATCAACCATACATATGAGAACAACAACTTGATCTTAATCATTGGGATTTTAGTAGAAGAATGGAGGAAATTTCTTTCAGAAATGAAATATAAGTACAAGATAATTTTCTGACGCGAGTAGTAGTTGTATTTCTTCAAATTTTGATCCATTTTTGAATTAGAAAAAGGGGAGATCCAAAATATGTTTGTCATTGATGTCAAAGGGGGAGAGAGAGCAGTGAAAAATTCTTTATCATTCTTAGGGGGAGTTGTGTTTTGCAATTTTGAACTCTGGTAGCATAATCATATTGGTTTCGACACTTAGTCATTTTTCACTAAGTGTTTCCATCAATGCGAAAGGGAGAGATTGTTGGCATATGTATTCTAGTGTTGTCATTGATGGCAAACTAAGTCATTATTCGGTCCACAGATCAAGATTTTTTCATACGGTAGGTAGAGTAATGAACAAAGTATTACCGAAAGTGAGAATGAAGAATAGGGTATCCGGTTAGTATGTCGATCTGTATGCTTCACTGGATTATCATTTTGAGTTATGAATCTCAGGGAAGGTTGTCAAGTATCTATTTTATATTATTTTTAAGTTTTGTGATGTTGCATTAATCGGTGTGTAAAGTTAGGAGATCCGATAGGATGATTTTCTGTTTATTAGCTCATGGTGGCCGACTTAGTGAATTTAGCATGTTGTGAATGTATAAGGAGTAATTTTTAAAATGTTTATGTGTTTGAGCATTTTGATTTGGGGTCACATCATAGCATTAGTAGACTTTGATGGGTACACACCAAATATTAAATGTGAATTGAGCTGACTATTGGGAAATATTTTTATTTTTCTAAAACCGACATGAAGCGACTAAATCTTTGATAGGGGATATATATATGAGATTGGTTAATTCATTTTTAAGTGTGAGTGAATGCATGTTCAAAGTGTGTGAATAACATAAGGGTTGTTGAGAAATTTGGCACAGTTTCAATTGTGCAGAAGAGGATTTTTGTGAAGCAAATCAAGGTAGAGCAGAGTGAAGTGTAGAATCAGACAGAAAGTCCAAAATCTAAGCTATGAGCTTAACCAAAACTGATACCAAGAATTTGTAGATGCTACTTTATTAGTTCAAATTTTTGTTGTAATCCAAATACATTGTAAGGCAGTGAGCCTTCTTAATTTTGAGCAGTGAGCTCTAGGCAGTGTGCCTGAATGCATGTGCATTCCCCATACTTTTAACAGAGTATAAATTGTGGATTAACCTCCCCCATGGTTTTTCCACTAACAGGGTTTCCACGTAAAAATCTTGATGTTATGGTGTTTTGATTGTTTCCTTCATGTGTTTGCATCTTTAATTTTGTTGAAATGTTGTAAATGGTTTAAGATCTGAATTGAAATTCAATTATTTTTGAACACTGATTCACCCCCCCTCTTAGTGTTCCTTGAGTACAACACAATCCTGCATGTCAAACCTCTATAAAATTGAATTCACATACTTACTTTGGCCAAGCCATAGATTTTTGTTCACTCTGTCTCTTTTAATTTCCATCCCAAGAATGTGTTTAGTTGCACCAAGATCTTTCATTTCAAATTTAACATCAAGTTGAGATTTCAGTTCTGAAAAACATACCTTTCCCTTTGCCAATAAATAACATATCATCAACATATAATGCAATAAATAGGAAATGATCACCATCAGTTTTATAATAAACATAATGATATCATTTAGAATGCTCAAATCCAAAACTCAACACATACATGTCAAATTTCTGGTACGAAATCCTAGGACTCTATTTTAAACCATACAAAGATTTCTTCAATTTGCAAATGAATTTACTTTTAACTTTCACCACATAGTGCTCTAGCTATGTCATATAAATATCCTCCTCCAAATCACCATGAAGGAAAGTAGTTTTCACATCCATTTTCTCAACCTCTAAATCATAAGTAGCAGCAATAGAAAGCAAAAATCCAATGGATGTCATTTTTGCAATAGGAGAAAATATCTCACCATAATCAACACCCTCAACTTGAGAGTAACCTTTCACAACCAACCTTGCTTTGTATTTCTCAATACTTCCATTTGACCCAATCTTTTTCTTAAACACCCATTTACAACCAATAGGTTTTCATCCTTCAGGAAATGGTACAAGATCCCATGTATCATTCTTTTTCAAATATTCCATTTATTCATCAATAACAATCTTCCAAGATTTTGCATCATTCATACCTAGTGCCTCTTCTACATATATGGGTTCATCCATGTTAGTATTCAAAGAAAACATACATCTCCAATCATTATGTGAATACCTTTTAGGTGGTTGTCTATGTCTTGTAGACCTACAAACAAGTTGAGTTGGAGGTTGTTCCTCCTCTTCTGAAGACCCAGAGCTAGACGAGCTCTCCTCAACTTCTTGTCTATCCTTTGGTGTCAATTCAACTTTCTCAGGTGTAGGAGGAAATTGAATCACATTTTACTGTTTACTTTGTTCTGGATGCAATGTAACTGAAGAAGGCTTAGTTTCTCTAAAAATCACACTTCTACTATGTATTACCTTATGTGCAATAGGATCCAAAGGATTGTATCCTTTCACACCATAACTGTATTCGATGAAGATACATTTCATAGCCTTGTTCTCCAACTTTGTTCACTTCTCCTTTGGCACATGTGCATATGCCTCACAACCAAAAAATCTAAGATGTCTTAATGAAGGCTTGCAACCTGACCATGTCTCTATAGGAATCTTATCAACAAGAGATGATGTAGGAGACCTATTAATCAGGTAACAGGTAGTGGCAACAAATTCAACCTAAAACCTTTGTTCTAGGCCAACACCACTGAACATACTCCTAGCCTTCTCCATCAGTGTCCTATTCATTCTTTCTGCAATTCTATTATGTTGTAGGAAATACAAAGTTATCTTTTGTCTATGGATACCACAATATTTAAAAAATATATCAAAATCATTAGAGAAAAATTCACCGCCATTATCAGTCCTTAAACATTTCATTTTTTTTCTAGTCTACAACTCAACCATTGCTTTAAATTCTTTAAATCGATTGAAAAAATTCATATTTACTGTTTAGAAAATATACCCATGTCCTTCTACTATAATCATCAATAAATAAAACATAATATGTGAATTTACCAATTGAAGGAACATCTATAGGACCAAAAACATTAGAATGAATAAGATCCAATACACCACAAGATTTATGAGAACTCGAGTAAAACTAAACACGATTTTGTTTTCCATAAATGTAATACTCACAAAAATCAAATTTAAGATTACAATTAGACAAACCTTCAACAAAGTTTTTATTTTTCAAGATCCTTAAACCCTTTTCTCTAATGTGGCCAAGTCTTTGGTGCCATAACATAGTTTTATCTATAGGTAACTTTATCTCAGAAGAAAGAGCACCCTCGGGTACCCAAAAGCCACGACCATCTACTGAAGGTGAAATCCTCACTTCTTCCACAAAATTTCTTTTCACTAAAGTACTATTGCACTCAACAGTGCATGCATCTAGCTTATATAATGTGCCATATTTGAAACCTCTAGCAATCACCATAGCACCTCTAACCATCTTGCATCCTGCGTCAGAAAATACTACCTGCACACCTGCATCTATTAGTTTTCTCAGAGATAATAAATTTCATGGTAATCCAGGGATTTGCAACACACCATTAATCCTTTTTATTCTACCATCAAGAAACCTAATTTTAAATTTACCACGACCAACAATGTCTAAATGAGAATCAACACCCAAGTACACATTAAATCCATCAAATTCTTCATATTCAAAAAACCAATTTCTATTAAAGGTCATATGGAAAGATGCACCTGAGTCAATTAACCATGCATCATTACCTGCATGAGTTGCCAAAGCTACAATGAATGCGTCACCATCTTCCATCTTAGACTCAAAATGAGAATTGAATTTCTTCTTTTTATTCTTCTTTCTTCTTTGTATTCCTTATGAACATGTCTATGCTTATCGCAGTTCCAACAAATAACTTTGGACTTTCCAGGAGATTTAGGTCTTCCCCTAGACTTGGATTTTTCATGCTTCTCATTCTTCTTTCCTTTTACCTTAGGTCTACAAAAAAAATTCAGGGCCTCCTTGGTAGTGATGGATACCTTCCTCCTCATCTCTTCAGAAAGCAAAGAACCCACCACATATTCAATCTTCAAAATAATAGAAGTACTCCCAATAGCCATAACAAGAGAATCCCATGAATCAGGCAAATAAAAAAGAAGGATATGACATTTTTCTTCCTCAATCATTTTAACACCAATTGATGCCAACTGAGCCACCAACATATTGAATGCTTCCAGGTGGTCTGTAATTCATCCACCCTCTTCCATTCTCAAAAAATACAAATTCTTCCTCAAGAAAATCTTGTTCACTAAAGATTTGGCTTGATACATCTCACCAAGCTTCTTCCATAGTTTCTGTGTAGAGGTCCCTTCATGTATATTAATTATAACAGAGTCTTCCAAGCACAATTTGATTAGACCCTTTGCTTTACGGTCCATAACATCATATTGAGCAACCTAAGTAGGATCTATGGTCCTTGAAACATTCTCATCAATAGCATCCTGCATATCTTGATCTATCAACAGATCCTCCATCTTTAGCTTCTACATTTCAAAATTATATCCAAAAAATTTCTCCACCTCTATTCTACTTGATGAACTTGCCATCTAAAAATTCCTGCAAAAAGATCACAAAGTGTCTTCTGCACAAGCTCCCACTCAAATATGGATTAATTCAAAAAACCCAACAACCCACAACTGAAACCAAAGGTGATCAGGCTATGATTCCACTTGTAAGGAAGCTAAGGTAGCAGAACAACTTCCTACACTAATCTTGAGAGGAGAATAATGCAAAAAAATTATAGATCTTTAACATTTATAGAGACTTAAACATAAATAAACATAAATATCATGCATACCATGACACAATGATTTACGTGGGGAAAACCATTTCGGGAGAAAATCCCCACACTCCAAAAGCCACCCAATATATTATTCCGTAAATAAAAAAGATTACAATATAGTTGTAGAGCAAACTTCTCACAGGAGTATCACCACTCAGAGATCAAGAGACAACACGATCACTATCAGAATCTCAGAAATCATCACAATCTCTATCATGGTCATAATACAACACCCTCATAAAATAGAGTTACATTCTAGGGCAAGACATTCCAACAAAATATCTACCATTAGATCTAAAGCCTAATAACGAATGGTCCAAATTTACAATATATCCTTTATTTAATGTATGTTGGCCATTCTAGAAGTTTCCTGAACAAAGTTAACACACTCACATTTCGCTCCATGCTGCCATTGTATACACCTATTAGTGTAACTAGGAAACATATATATATATATATATATATATATATATATATATATATATATATATATATATATATATATATATATATATAAATATATACATCCTATCAACAATAAACTGCATATATTTGCAAGGTTGAGACATATTTTTCCAACATTTGAGTGTAAGGTTAAAGACAATAAGTAAATTGTACAATGGTCCTATAAAGACATGCTTTGATAATTCTATGATAAATATTAATAGTCCTTTTATCCCTTTTTGCAAATCAAATTCTAGATCTATTCAATAGATTCTTAGGCAATTTTAAAATGACTAAATGAATGTCCTTAAATATAAAAATATTAGGACTTGCAACCCTAACTATTTCTTCCTAATTGTTTACTTTTGTATTAAGATTTATTAATAAAAGCATCAAATGCATATGCTTTGTAAGTTTCCCCTTTTGCTAAATTGGTTTATCTCACATACTTGAGAAGTGATAGTTTCTTTGGGTAGGGTTAGTTTAAATAAAATGTTTGATAGTAGAATGGTGGATCCATGAACTATATTGTATTAGGTACTACTTAAAGAAGTTTTCCCCTCAAAGAAGCATGTGATATATATTGTTTAATGTGATATATCAAATTGGTGCAATATTGTTTATATGTTTCCATTTTAACATTTATTTTTTATATCTTGTGTTTCTAGCTAATTTTTTGTACCTAGAGGAGCAACACATCTAGTATTAGAGGTCTTTTTGGGGCCATGTTATACTATATTTTTTATCCTTGTCACCTTATATGTCTAGCCATGTTATGCTCTCACCTCACCCTTTTGGGATCTTGGTGATTAAAAAGCGGCTCTTGAAGCAATGACATTATATTTTACCCAAAAAATCCTTTTCCCTTGCTTGTTGTACACCTAGATTTTTCCACTTTAACTTTTTCCTAATCATTCCAATTTAATTACCCTAGTCTCATGTTAATGACTAACCTTGTTGTTCCAAGTGATAATTCTATCACCATTCTATTGTCAATAATCTAATTCTATAATCACTATTAATATATTCTCATAATTTTGTCACACCATTGATATATTAACTTCATTATGTTAGTTCACATTGTTGATTAGTTGATTACATTATATTGATTAATTATTCTCATTTACCCTTAGAACAAACCATGACTAATTAATTGATTAATTGTAATTAATTACTAAATTATCTCTTGACTAATCTATGCAATCTATCCAATTTAAATAAACAAATAATCCTACTTTTCATCATCTATAATTCACCCATCAATCAAAATCAATTAATTAATGTGTCAATCCCACATTTTAGTGATGTCAATTTTTTAGTTAGTTCCACCTTTCATTCATTAATCAAATTAGGTATTTGATTAATTGATCTAGTTAGCTCTCAATTAAATTAGTTGACTGAATTATCGAGTGAGTTGATTGATCAATCATACTAGTCAAATGATCAGTTAGGTTAGTTGACTAATCAATCAATTGAGTTAGCTAGTTAATCAAACTAGTTAAATTTAAATCAAATCTTTAGTCCTCTAGATTGATTAAATCAATTTTGATTATTCATATTTTTACCTAAAAAAATATAAATCCACCATTCTTTTCAATAATTGGAGGATATTTTTGAATAATATTTGATCCATTTTAAAGTATCTAAATCATGTCATCATCATGGTGTCAAAGAGCTTATACAATAGTTGAGTAATACTAATTTTTCATTGAAGCATGAGAAAATATGAATCAATAATTCATTTAAAATTTGTGTGTTTAAAATAATAATTTTTACTTTATTTTTAATTTTTGATTTTGTTTGATATTCATTGCATTCATTTTAACAAACTTAATAAAAATTATTGCTTCATTTGTTAAAATTTTCAAATCACTATTTTATAATTCCATTTTTTTCAAATCATTTGCATTATCTTCTTATGGAATATTAGCATGCTTATGGGTTTTATCTGTTTGAGAAATTTTTTCTAATCAATAGATAAAGAGAAGCCTCCTATAAAGATCACTAAGCTAAGTGCCAACATGATCGTTTATCTTAAATCCTACATAAAATCTAAAGTGAACAAAGTTAACATTTAGCCACACTAGAGAGATCTTCAATAAGATCCCTTAAAAAATCATCAAGCACGAAGCTAGCTTACTGTATGGTCCCATGGGGGGGGGGGGCGCGCTTGGGCTTCTATTTTCTTGGATCAAGTGGTCCTGTGAAGCAAAAAAAAAAAATACTACAGGATTAATTGGAATATTTTCCTGAAAAATAGTAGCCTCTACCTTTTAGGATTGTAAATTTCAGTGGGTGAAATTAAGGCCAGGCTAGAAATTGCCCCTACAACTTAGGATTTTTTTCTACCACTTGTCTATCACTTAAAATTTTAAATTTCAAAAAAAGAATAAAACTAAGAGAATTTTTATTTATTTATTATTTTTTTATGAAAGTTCTCCAATTCGGTCCTTAAATTTTGGAGCTCAAACTCTTAAGCTGAATTACAAAATTGAATTCATGGGACCACCAACTTTGAAATATTTCTAAAAAATCTCAGCAACACCCATTGATTTTTTTTTAGGAAGCCCCCCTCCATGTGACCTTACCCTTAGTAAATCAAACAAGAACTCAATGAAACACTCAAAATATAATAAGCATGCTCCATCCACTAACATTTCATTGCTTTTTTAATGCATTTATTTTTTGTTTCCTTTTCCTCATTGTGCTTCATCACATGTATAACCTTTTAATCTAATATCTCTATTTTTTTGGAATTAGCATTGGTAAAAAATTATCTTCTAGGTTTATTATGAGGGTCAAAGGATTCTCTAGATTTTCTAGCTTCACTAGCTTCTTATTTGATCAGTCTTCCATTTTTTATCAGCCAAGGATATAGGTAGAGCACCATTCCATGTTCATTACACCTTTCAAGCTTTGGAATGAGTAAATCATAAAAATCAAGTTATTTATCTTCTATGTATTGTTTAAGGTTCTTTCCTAGTAGTTTAGTAATAAAGCGTGTCTTAAGAAAAGCATATCCAAGTTGGGAAATTTACCTTAAAAAATTTCATTAACCATTAGAATGATGGACACGACCTTAGAATTCTCAGGACAAAATAAGACCACAAATAATTTTCCATGTATTGAATAACTTCAAGAAACATCATTCTATGTACAATATATTTGTTGTTGCTCGTATCAAGAAGCTTAGTTCTATAAATCTCATCCACAAGACTTGGACTAAAAAAGGATTTGATGCTCCATCTTGAGATATTGACCAGTTTGTAGCTACAATTTTAGTGATACGATCTCTTTGAATTCCATTAGGAGTAATTGTATTTCTTGTAATTAACCTCATCTTTTGTTCCATTGAGTGTTAAAGACAATCATCTATTTCCATTCTAGGTGGAAGTGGGAATTTTGATGCATGAGATTTTTTGGAATAAAGGTTTAAATTATAGATTTATTCGAACATGTTACTTATTTTCTATAGTCATTAATTGCCATGTAGGAATTCGTTGAAGATTGGGTATGAATAACAATGATTAGTCATTTATTTTATCATATCATTTATAATAGCAACAATAGGGACAATCATTTATAATCGTAGTTAGCAAATTTGTCATATTTTTGTTAAAATAATTTCAAGACTAATGACAAAGGTTTTATTATATTTAGGTTAAGAAATGTGGTTTTGGTCAAGAATTGTACTTGGTTTAAATTATTTCCACTAATCCTCTTCAAATATAGTAAATTCATGCACCAAAGACTTCATTTTTTAAAATTAATAATGTTCCTTTTGTAGCACACTAGTCAAAGATTCTAAAAAATCTTTAAAACAAATAATTGCTTTCTTGTTGTTTCCTTGTATCTATTTGCATGACTGGGCTTCTTATGCTCTTCTTTTGGCCCATGATGTGATATTAAGAATAGAAACAATTTTTTCACTTGTATTTCTCAAGTCCATCCATGTATGGTCTTGCCTCACTCCTGAACTGTTGATTTTTGGCTCCTACAGACAACTCTTGCTCTTCTAGGGTTTTTTACCTAAAAGGAGAGAGATAGGAGCAAAAATGCTAATGGTTCATTCAAATTATGCAATGTGTGATGTTGTCTAAGCTAAATGAAGTTAACTAAATGCAATTGACTAATATAAATGAATATGAATGCAAAAGGGAAATTAAAACTATGTTTGAAAACACATTGTGATATGCAAACAATGAAGTAAATGAAGAAAATATGCAGAACAAAAAGAAATGAGTTAAATCGGAGTGCACCTAGGTGAAGTATGATGAATCTAGATTGTTATGGGGGCAGGTGCTTGAAGTTGGTCTCACTTTTGTGGCCAAATGGGAAAAAAAATTGAAAAGAGATAACACGAGCGCATTATAACGCACTCGCGTTATGTGATTTTCAAAGCAAAAAAAAAGTGAAATCTGTATCATTTACTTTTTACTATTTCTCAGCTCTTCCCATGGCAAAAAACCTTCACTTTTGCACTCGCGTTCTAGGAGGAAGGATTTCTACAAATTTCATCAACAAGAGTTGGATTTTCTTTGCAAATATGGTGCCACGACAACGAAGAGATGCAGGAGGTAAGTATTGTTTTCTATTTGTTTTGAATTTGTTAGTTTGAAATTGATTTTGTTTGTTTTAGGTTAGATTTGATTATTTTTTTTAAATTTTGTAGGAAATCCTGCAAATCCTCAACGAGAAGAGGAGTCAAATCCTCAACAAAATCAACCTCATCAACAAAATCAACCTCCCCCACCATTCTCTCAATACCCTCCTTGCACTCAAGAAAATTTGAGGAGTGAAATTGAGAACAATAGAAAAAAACTTGAGGATCTTATTAGTAGGTTGAGTGATCCAAATGCTTCAACCACATAAAGAATGCTTCTAGCAAATTCATTGAAAGATATGTTAAAAAATGTAGATGCAATCACCCAACAAATATCTGGATGGCAAGATAAGAGGCAGATAGCCAAGGCATATTATGCAGACAAATTATCATATAAAGAAGTAAAAGATTTAAAAATTACTAAAGGTGATTTGTGCTCTCTATTCACTGACCCTTAAAAAAATCAAAATCTTACCCTCAATGCAAAGAAGTTTCCTATTCATTGGTGCCACCACCAAGAGATTAAGAACCATTTTTATGAAAGATGGTATATGGTCTTTGATTACCCACCGTGCAATAATTGTGAAGTCCCCCAATATTTTCTTAGGAAACTATACAATGAGTTTGTATTGAACCAAATCCAAAATTATTTTGATATGAGGGAGTTCCAGGGGAGAGGTGGGGGGTCGGCTCAGGATAGGCCTGGTGCACAATTGGATCCTACGTGGCAGGGGAGACAACCTCTCGCTAGGCCGCCTCCTGAGCAGATTGTGATGCCTACCGTTGCGAAGGAGAGTGTCGACATAGAGACATTGTAGGCGATCACAACTTTGACCCAGAGTGTCATCCATCACACTAGCCCTATTGAACAATGCCATCTAGGGGAGTCTTCAGGTGGTGGCGTACAAACCCATGTGTGTCAATCTTGCGGGGAAACTTGTTCGTATGACCCTACTGACACTCAGGAGGGTGCTACGCAAGATCCATATGCTACTACACAGCCTGATCCATATGCATCTACGGGGATGGAGAGGACGGCTGACATTTTGCATGATGCATATGGCATTGACACTCATATAAAATTTAACATGTTCATTTAATTTAATTTATTAAATTTCAATTGTAAAATGCAAGATTAACTAATTTAGTTTTATTATTTTAATAAAATTGTAGGGTCATAGTGTAGAGATTGGATACACCAGTCATCCACCTACTTATTTTTGTGTGGGGTATGTAACTAGTAAACAATTATAAATTTATTACATGTTAATTGCGTTGTTTTACAAATGGTATTTTAATGTGATTTTGGATGTTGAATAGGGTAATGTTGGAGGTTTCAAGGAAACACCTCCTAGTGCCAGTAGATTTGATCAAACGTTCACATAGGTAATATAGAATAAACAGAACTTAACTAATGAATTCTAAGTTTAGTAGATTTGTGTAGTTTATATTCATATTGTTGGTTATGTTGCATTGGCCACATCATCTAAAATCAAAGCATTACTTCCAAATTTGATAACCAATAATTAGAAAATATATAGTTTAATACTTGTACTCAAATTTTGTTCATTAGATCTCTCATACATTATAAGTCAACAATGCGGATCACCACAACTTTTTGTGATTGAATAATTTGTTGTTTTATTTTCAGATGTTGGTGACAGAAACACTGCCAAACGTTATGAGGGCAATGGATATTGGTGTTTCCTCCGCTATACAATCCCCAATGGCTCATAGGTAGGTATGAGTGTACCACAAATTTCACTTACATTCGCTATTATAGATGAATCCAATTTGAGGAAAAATAAAACCATTATTGATTCATAGTTTAATTCCCATTTGGATGGTTTATATTTATATACCAACATCAACAGGCAACATTTCTATCAAGGAGAGTGATTGTGAGATGGGTCGTAAGTGATTATTTTGTTAAATTATACCAATTTTATAATGTAATTTCATATATTAATGTCTTTACTTCTTTATTGTAATAGTTAAAACTTCACCAGGAGCTAAACACTAGGAGGAGCAGTAGGAGCATTATTTGAGCACAGCAAAAATGGGTGACAGACTTATCACCATTGGATCGCCAAGCAAAGGGAAAGAAAATTGTATTTGAACCGGAGCATGGAGAGGAATGAATTTTGAATGTAGAGCCCTTTGTTGTATGCCTACATGGCAATTTTGTACATATTTTGTATTCGATATATTTGACATTGTATGCCTATATGGCATTCTCGTAAGCCTATATGGCTTTTTTGTAACTATATTTTATACTTATATTGACATTTATTGATGTACATGCGTACATGGCTATTTGATTAATACAAATCTTTTTTATTGATGGTGTCCATATTTGCATTATAAATTCATGGTTCAATAGATATGAGTTACGGGTATTCAAGTGTATACTTTACAACTTACGCACATATACTTTTTGACTTACATGTGAACATCGAAAAGTGTGAAAATTTCTGTGTGGAAGTCAAATGTAAGCTAATTTTGTAATTCTCAGTTCTTGCATACTCGATCTTGTGGAATTATTCCCTTCCTAGCAATATATTGTGAATATTTCTCACGGTGCGTAAGACATTCTCATTTTGAACCACCATAGCAAAGAGATTCACAATAAGAATGAAGCATTGAACACTACTCCATACTCTTGTCTAGACCATAAAGGATTGAAAATTCTTAATTTGATGCAATGATAGTCGTGAGATGAGAATTTATATAACCATGCCTATTTTGAAACTTCACATCTAATACTACATCAACAAGAACTTAAGAAGTGATGCATAAGAGTGTTAGGTTTGATAGGCCTTCTCTTCCCTAAGGGAGGATAGCCTGCATCTTGAATTTTGAACAAAATTTTAAGAAGCAAACATTTTACCTAAAATCTTCAAACCTTGATGACATATTTAGCTAATTCTATTTTGAAAATTATCAATGCGTTCAAACTCTAAAGGAGATTCTCCCTGAAAAGCAAACTGTACGCTTTTTCCCAAGGAAAGAAATTGCAATGTAAGTTGCATGATTTATCTTATTTCTTTCTCACAGTTCCTGGTCAATCATTCATGGCTCAGGATAGTTCCGTTCCAAGGCAAGGATACCCAAAAAATCACTGAGATTCTTCTACGATTTGTAAGAAAAAGGTTTTGGCTCTTTCACAATGTAAATAATTATGTAACACTGTTTTCTTGTTTGCCTTCCACATAGAAAAATGTTCACACTTTTTAGATTGATCAATGATAAATAATGGCTGATTGTAAACACTTGACATTTTTATGTTTGAACTTTAATTTATAATTTTGTATCATGACATTTGAGTATCACTAATATTTTAATATTTGACTATGAAAGTGGTGGTGTATTTTTGCTATGTTATTTGACTATTAATATGGTGGTGTATTCTGAACTTGATTACTACTGTAAATATGTATATATTTCTGATTTTTATATGTTTTTGTATTAATGAACCCAAAACAAACCCAACCCCCCCCAAAAAAATTACCCAAACCGGCGAACCGGGTTCTTGAACCTGAACCCAAACCCAAAACCAAACTGGTAACTTAGTAAAAAATAGATTTTTATAGTTTATATTCATAAAGTTGATTACATTGCATTGCACATCTTTCAAACTCAAAGCATTGCTTCAAATTTCATAACTAATAACTAGATGCTGATAGATGACAAAATTTCAATTACAATATAGTTTTTACAAAGTCAACGGCAAGCAGTTATGCAATTAATTCACATTGCATAACTAATAACTAGGGAGCAACTCACAGCTGCCAATTGCATTTGGTTGTCATGGTATTCTATGAGACCACATTTCTTTGAGGCATTTTTTCAAACAAATAATGTACCCTCGCCTATATTATACCACACATTTTTCATACATGTTCACCAAAGAATTTTGCCAAATAGTTCAGAAGTGTTTCCTTTTGTTGGCAAGGGTTGAAAGCCTTAAAATAGGTGTGTTTCTTTCAACAAGCTATGGATGCTTTGAAAAAATCTATCAAAAGCATAATATATCGAGAGAACCACTAAAATGAGGTCTGACCTAATGGAATGCCATGAAAATCAAATGCTTTTGATTGTCATGGCATTACATCACCATGAGACCTAATTTCTTTGAGGTATTTTTTCAAAGAGTTCACTGCCTTATCTATGCTAACACATTTTCCATACATGTCTATCAGCATTTTATCAAACGCCTACTGTCTTGCTACTATGGCTAAGTTTTCTCCAAAATAGGTGCTTTTGAACAAGCTATGGATGCAGGAAAAAAATCTATCATATTAAGGGCAAGCAAAATAGCAAAAGCAGTGGAATAATCAGCTTGAATACTGGTTCACGGAGCCATGACAAGCAAATTGTTGTGGATTGTCATGGCATTCCATCACCATGAGACCACATTTCTTTGAGACATTTTTTCAAACAATTTGCTGCCTTGTCTATGCTACTACATTTATCATACATGTTTAATAAAGCATTTTATCAAACAGTTCACTTCCTTGTTGCTATGGCTAAAATCCTAAAATATGTGCTTTCAAAAAAGCTATGGATGCTTAGAAAAAATCTATCAAAGCATACTAATAATCAATAGCATAGAAAAGGCAGCAAACTGTTTGAAAAAAATCCTCAAAGAAATGTGGTCTCAATGGTGATGGAATGCCATGAAAATCCATAGCAATTTGCTTGTCATGGCATTCGTCATGCCATTACATCACCATGAAACCACATTTCTTTGAGGCATTTTTTCAAAGAGTTCACTTCCTTGTCTATGCTAACACATTTTTCATACATGTCTATCAAAGCATTTTATCAAACAGTTCATTGCCTTGTTGCTATGGCTAAAATCCTAAAATAGGTGCTTTCAAACAAGCTATGGATGCTTGGAAAAAATATATCAAAGCATAATAGTAAGCAACAAGATGATGCAATACAAATATTTCCAAATCACCCAACAACTCATGGGACTCTTGTCCCAAACTCATCTTGGAGAAGATCAAACAAAATTTCAACATTTCATCAGAAATCTACTTTTCATCCACTCAAATTCTCTTATCAATCATCATTCATCCTTCCACAAATATGTATTCCAATTGACTCATTCAAAGCAAAAAAACCATTTTAGAAAACTTTGATTCAATCAATTAGATCAACATGTATTTCAAAAACACCATTTTCAACAAGGAACTCTTCCATTCAATCAATTCATTCAACTTGTCCCAAATAGTCAATCCATCATTACAATTGGATTTCAGACTTTTACCAGACCATCAAGCACTGTGAACATCATTATTACAACTGATACAAATTAGGAACTTGCTCTCTTAACTTTGTTCTGACTGAACTTACAATTTCATGTATTATTTTACACCAAGTCTCCTCACTGTCCAACTGTCAAAACAACATATCTCACTTCTAAACCCTATCCAAGACTCCATACATCCCTGAAACCATCATTTAGACAACATTATCCCAAAATCAACTCACCAATCACTGTTAGGTCAGACTTCTATTCTCTGAGTAGTCAAGGCACTACTTCTCAATGAGACATTCATGCCCTAAATCGGGTAAACCAAACACACTAGTTTCAAAACCCAAGATCCAAAACACTTTTAGAGACCTCTTAATGCCAATTTCCTCATATAAAAAACTCAGAATAACTTATATTGAAGAAATGAAGAAATAAGCAATTTTTAGTTTGAACACTGTCAAAAAGGGTACTAAAATAGGCCTGATTTTCAAAGAAGACCCCCTTCAAACATTCCCAAAACACTTAAAACATCAAAAAATTCATTATACATAACACAAAACTCCCAATTTATCCATTTTCAAGGATTAAAAGACTCCTTTTGACAGTATATTGACAAACCCTTGTTTATAGGGTGAAAAACTCAAAAATCAATGAGGGTTTCCTGTATAGGCTACATGGAAACCTCAAAACCTCTGGAAAACCATTGGAACATGTCAAAATACATCTAAAAAGGAATTTGGAAACATCTTCTAACCCATGCACTTGTTCTTTCTCCACTGTCATGCTGGAAACTGTTCATTTTGACTGGAAAACTCAGAATTTCCTGTGTAGCAGCAACTCCTTCAAGGTATTATTGCTTTTTCCTCCACTCACAAACATCAAAACATAACAAATAACCTATCCCTAACCTACTCCACCAATCTACCTAACCTAAATTGGTGGAGTAGTGTGGAAATGCTTTATAAGACTCTCAAAACTCAATGCATAGGATTTCAGACCAAGCCATAAGAAGAATGCTCAAAAGAAACATTAAATTTATTGGATTCCTTCCCAAATGGATGCAAAAAAATGGTGATTCCCAAACCTACTGGAAAAAATCTAAATTTGAACCCTAAACTCTTGCACAGTCCGTACAAGTTAAGAAACAATTGAAAAACACAGAAAATAAGCTAAAACAGGGAACTCTTTGTTAATTTAATTCTTCCAGAATACAATGATCTCTTTGCTTAGCCTTTACAATGCTTTTAAAGAAGTTTCCAACCATCAACTACCTCTTCATCTTCCTTGAACGACCTATGACTCGTCCTCTTCCTTAATTTTCTTGATTGTCTTGTTTTGTCTCTTCACATTCCTTCTTTTTCTCTCTTTTACATATTTAGCATTTTGACAATATTACACTTTGTGCTTTTTCATTCCTTTATTACATTTAATTTTGGCATTACATGGACTTAAATACATTTTTGACAACTTAGCCTTTTGAAGGCATTACATGAC
>VDFB02178821.1:80363-106838 GCA_007258455.2 Sequoia sempervirens
GAACTCCCTCATATCAAAATAATTTGGGATTTGGTTCAATACAAACTCATTGTATAGTTTCCTAAGAAAATATTGGGGGACTTCACAATTATTACACGATGGGTAATCAAAGACCAAATACCATCTATCATAAAAATGGTTCATAATCTCTTAGTGGTGGCACCAATGAATAGGAAACTTCTTTGCATTGAGGGTAAGATTTTGATTTTTTAAGGGTCGTTGAATAGAGAGCACAAATCACCTTTAGTAATTTTTAAATCTTTTACTTCTTTATATGATAATTTGTCTGCATAATATGCCTTGGCTATCTGCCTCTTATCTTGCCATCCAGATATTTGTTGGGTGATTGCATCTACATTTTTTAACATATCTTTCAATGAATTTGCTAGAAGCATTCTTTATGTGGTTGAAGCATTTGGATCACTCAACCTACTAATAAGATCCTCAAGTTTTTTTCTATTGTTCTCAATTTCACTCCTCAAATTTTCTTGAGTGCAAGGAGGGTATTGAGAGAATGGTGGGGGAGGTTGATTTTGTTGATGAGGTTGATTTTGTTGAGGATTTGACTCCTCTTCTCGTTGAGGATTTGCAGGATTTCCTACAAAATTTAAAAAAAATAATCAAATCTAACCTAAAACAAACAAAATCAATTTCAAACTAACAAATTCAAAACAAATAGAAAACAATACTTACCTCCTGCATCTCTTCGTTGTCGTGGCACCATATTTGCAAAGAAAATCCAACTCTTGTTGATGAAATTTGTAGAAATCCTTCCTCCTAGAACGCGAGTGCAAAAGTGAAGGTTTTTTGCCATGGGAAGAGCTGAGAAATAGTAAAAAGTAAATGATACAGATTTCACTTTTTTTTTGCTTTGAAAATCACATAACGCGAGTGCGTTATAATGCGCTCGTGTTATCTCTTTTCAATTTTTTTTCCCATTTGGCCACAAAAGTGAGACCAACTTCAAGCACCTGCCCCCATAACAATCTAGATTCATCATACTTCACCTAGGTGCACTCCGATTTAACTCATTTCTTTTTGTTCTGCATATTTTCTTCATTTACTTCATTGTTTGCATATCACAATGTGTTTTCAAACATAGTTTTAATTTCCCTTTTGCATTCATATTCATTTATATTAGTCAATTGCATTTAGTTAACTTCATTTAGCTTAGACAACATCACACATTGCATAATTTGAATGAACCATTAGCATTTTTGCTCCTATCTCTCTCCTTTTAGGTAAAAAACCCTAGAAGAGCAAGAGTTGTCTGTAGGAGCCAAAAATCAACAGTTCAGGAGTGAGGCAAGACCATACATGGATGGACTTGAGAAATACAAGTGAAAAAATTGTTTCTATTCTTAATATCACATCATGGGCCAAAAGAAGAGCATAAGAAGCCCAGTCATGCAAATAGATACAAGGAAACAACAAGAAAGCAATTATTTGTTTTAAAGATTTTTTAGAATCTTTGACTAGTGTGCTACAAAAGGAACATTATTAATTTTAAAAAATGAAGTCTTTGGTGCATGAATTTACTATATTTGAAGAGGATTAGTGGAAATAATTTAAACCAAGTACAATTCTTGACCAAAACCACATTTCTTAACCTAAATATAATAAAACCTTTGTCATTAGTCTTGAAATTATTTTAACAAAAATATGACAAATTTGCTAACTACGATTATAAATGATTGTCCCTATTGTTGCTATTATAAATGATATGATAAAATAAATGACTAATCATTGTTATTCATACCCAATCTTCAACGAATTCCTACATGGCAATTAATGACTATAGAAAATAAGTAACATGTTCGAATAAATCTATAATTTAAACCTTTATTCCAAAAAATCTCATGCATCAAAATTCCCACTTCCACCTAGAATGGAAATAGATGATTGTCTTTAACACTCAATGGAACAAAAGATGAGGTTAATTACAAGAAATACAATTACTCCTAATGGAATTCAAAGAGATCGTATCACTAAAATTGTAGCTACAAACTGGTCAATATCTCAAGATGGAGCATCAAATCCTTTTTTAGTCCAAGTCTTGTGGATGAGATTTATAGAACTAAGCTTCTTGATACGAGCAACAACAAATATATTGTACATAGAATGATGTTTCTTGAAGTTATTCAATACATGGAAAATTATTTGTGGTCTTATTTTGTCCTGAGAATTCTAAGGTCGTGTCCATCATTCTAATGGTTAATGAAATTTTTTAAGGTAAATTTCCCAACTTGGATATGCTTTTCTTAAGACACGCTTTATTACTAAACTACTAGGAAAGAACCTTAAACAATACATAGAAGATAAATAACTTGATTTTTATGATTTACTCATTCCAAAGCTTGAAAGGTGTAATGAACATGGAATGGTGCTCTACCTATATCCTTGGCTGATAAAAAATGGAAGACTGATCAAATAAGAAGCTAGTGAAGCTAGAAAATCTAGAGAATCCTTTGACCCTCATAATAAACCTAGAAGATAATTTTTTACCAATGCTAATTCCAAAAAAATAGAGATATTAGATTAAAAGGTTATACATGTGATGAAGCACAATGAGGAAAAGGAAACAAAAAATAAATGCATTAAAAAAGCAATGAAATGTTAGTGGATGGAGCATGCTTATTATATTTTGAGTGTTTCATTGAGTTCTTGTTTGATTTACTAAGGGTAAGGTCACATGGAGGGGGGCTTCCTAAAAAAAAATCAATGGGTGTTGCTGAGATTTTTTAGAAATATTTCAAAGTTGGTGGTCCCATGAATTCAATTTTGTAATTCAGCTTAAGAGTTTGAGCTCCAAAATTTAAGGACCGAATTGGAGAACTTTCATAAAAAAATAATAAATAAATAAAAATTCTCTTAGTTTTATTCTTTTTTTGAAATTTAAAATTTTAAGTGATAGACAAGTGGTAGAAAAAAATCCTAAGTTGTAGGGGCAATTTCTAGCCTGGCCTTAATTTCACCCACTGAAATTTACAATCCTAAAAGGTAGAGGCTACTATTTTTCAGGAAAATATTCCAATTAATCCTGTAGTATTTTTTTTTTTTGCTTCACAGGACCACTTGATCCAAGAAAATAGAAGCCCAAGCGCGCCCCCCCCCCCCATGGGACCATACAGTAAGCTAGCTTCGTGCTTGATGATTTTTTAAGGGATCTTATTGAAGATCTCTCTAGTGTGGCTAAATGTTAACTTTGTTCACTTTAGATTTTATGTAGGATTTAAGATAAACGATCATGTTGGCACTTAGCTTAGTGATCTTTATAGGAGGCTTCTCTTTATCTATTGATTAGAAAAAATTTCTCAAACAGATAAAACCCATAAGCATGCTAATATTCCATAAGAAGATAATGCAAATGATTTGAAAAAAATGGAATTATAAAATAGTGATTTGAAAATTTTAACAAATGAAGCAATAATTTTTATTAAGTTTGTTAAAATGAATGCAATGAATATCAAACAAAATCAAAAATTAAAAATAAAGTAAAAATTATTATTTTAAACACACAAATTTTAAATGAATTATTGATTCATATTTTCTCATGCTTCAATGAAAAATTAGTATTACTCAACTATTGTATAAGCTCTTTGACACCATGATGATGACATGATTTAGATACTTTAAAATGGATCAAATATTATTCAAAAATATCCTCCAATTATTGAAAAGAATGGTGGATTTATATTTTTTTAGGTAAAAATATGAATAATCAAAATTGATTTAATCAATCTAGAGGACTAAAGATTTGATTTAAATTTAACTAGTTTGATTAACTAGCTAACTCAATTGATTGATTAGTCAACTAACCTAACTGATCATTTGACTAGTATGATTGATCAATCAACTCACTCGATAATTCAGTCAACTAATTTAATTGAGAGCTAACTAGATCAATTAATCAAATACCTAATTTGATTAATGAATGAAAGGTGGAACTAACTAAAAAATTGACATCACTAAAATGTGGGATTGACACATTAATTAATTGATTTTGATTGATGGGTGAATTATAGATGATGAAAAGTAGGATTATTTGTTTATTTAAATTGGATAGATTGCATAGATTAGTCAAGAGATAATTTAGTAATTAATTACAATTAATCAATTAATTAGTCATGGTTTGTTCTAAGGGTAAATGAGAATAATTAATCAATATAATGTAATCAACTAATCAACAATGTGAACTAACATAATGAAGTTAATATATCAATGGTGTGACAAAATTATGAGAATATATTAATAGTGATTATAGAATTAGATTATTGACAATAGAATGGTGATAGAATTATCACTTGGAACAACAAGGTTAGTCATTAACATGAGACTAGGGTAATTAAATTGGAATGATTAGGAAAAAGTTAAAGTGGAAAAATCTAGGTGTACAACAAGCAAGGGAAAAGGATTTTTTGGGTAAAATATAATGTCATTGCTTCAAGAGCCGCTTTTTAATCACCAAGATCCCAAAAGGGTGAGGTGAGAGCATAACATGGCTAGACATATAAGGTGACAAGGATAAAAAATATAGTATAACATGGCCCCAAAAAGACCTCTAATACTAGATGTGTTGCTCCTCTAGGTACAAAAAATTAGCTAGAAACACAAGATATAAAAAATAAATGTTAAAATGGAAACATATAAACAATATTGCACCAATTTGATATATCACATTAAACAATATATATCACATGCTTCTTTGAGGGGAAAACTTCTTTAAGTAGTACCTAATACAATATAGTTCATGGATCCACCATTCTACTATCAAACATTTTATTTAAACTAACCCTACCCAAAGAAACTATCACTTCTCAAGTATGTGAGATAAACCAATTTAGCAAAAGGGGAAACTTACAAAGCATATGCATTTGATGCTTTTATTAATAAATCTTAATACAAAAGTAAACAATTAGGAAGAAATAGTTAGGGTTGCAAGTCCTAATATTTTTATATTTAAGGACATTCATTTAGTCATTTTAAAATTGCCTAAGAATCTATTGAATAGATCTAGAATTTGATTTGCAAAAAGGGATAAAAGGACTATTAATATTTATCATAGAATTATCAAAGCATGTCTTTATAGGACCATTGTACAATTTACTTATTGTCTTTAACCTTACACTCAAATGTTGGAAAAATATGTCTCAACCTTGCAAATATATGCAGTTTATTGTTGATAGGATGTATATATTTATATATATATATGTTTCCTAGTTACACTGATAGGTGTATACAATGGCAACATGGAGCGAAATATGAGTGTGTTAACTTTTTTTAGGAAACTTCTAGAATGGCCAACATACATTAAATAAAGGATATATTGTAAAAATGGACCATTCGTTATTAGGCTTTAGATCTAATGGTAGATATTTTGTTGGAATGTCTTGCCCTAGAATGTAAGTCTATTTTATGAGGGTGTTGTATTATGACCATGATAGAGATTGTGATGATTTCTAAGATTCTGATAGTGATCATGTTGTCTCTTGATCTCTGAGTGGTGATACTCCTGTGAGAAGTTTGCTCTACAACTATACTGTAATATTTTTTATTTACAAAATAATATATTGGGCGGCTTTTGGAGTGTGGGGATTTTCTCCCGAAAGGGTTTTCCCCATGTAAATCACTGTGTCATGGTATGCATGATATTTATGTTTATTTATGTTTAAATCTCTATAAATGTTAAATATCTATAATTTTTTTGCATTATTCTCCTCTCAAGATTAGTGTAGGAAGTTGTTCTGCTACCTTAGCTTCCTTACAAGTGGAATCATAGCTTGATCACCTTTGGTTTCAGTTGTGGGTTGTTGGGTTTTTTGAATTAATCCATATTTGAGTGGGAGCTTGCGCAGAAGACACTTTGCGATCTTTTTGCAAGAATTTTTAGATGGCAAGTTCATCAAGTAGAATAGAGGTGGAGAAATTTTTTGGAAATAATTTTGAAATGTAGAAGCTAAAGATGGAGAATCTGTTGATAGATCAAGATATGTGGGATGCTATTGATGAGAATGTTTCAAGGCCCATAGATCCTACTCAGGCTGCTCAATATGATGTTATGGACCATAAAGCAAAGGGTCTAATCAAATTGTGCTTGGCAGACTTTGTTTTAATTAATATCCATGAAAAGACCTCTGCACAGAAACTATGGAAGAAGCTTGGTGAGATGTATCAAGCCAAATCTTTAGTGAACAATATTTTCTTGAGGAAGAATTTGTATTCCTTGAGAATGGAAGAGGGTGGACGAATTACAAACCACCTGGAAGCATTCAATATGTTGGTGGCTCAGTTGGCATCAATTGGTGTTAAAATGATTGAGGAAGAGAAATGTCATATCCTTATTTTTTATTTTCCTGATTCATGGGATTCTCTTGTTATGGCTATTGGGAGTACTTCTATTATTTTGAAGACTGAATATGTGGTGGGTTCTTTGCTTTCTGAAGAGATGAGGAGGAAGGTATCCATCACTACCAAGGAGGCCTTGAATGTTCGTGGTAGACCTAAGGTAAAAGGAAAGAAGAATAAGAAGCATGAAAAATCCAAGTCCAGGGGGAGACCTAAATCTCCTGGAAAGTCCAAAGTTATTTGTTGGAACTGCGATAAGCCTAGACATGTTCATAAGGAATACAAAGAAGAAAAGAAGAAGAAAAAGAAGAAAGTTGATTCTGATTTTGAGTCTGAGATGGAAGATGGTGACACATTCATTGTAGCTTTGGCAACTCATGCAGGTAATGATGCATGGTTAATTGACTCAGGTGCATCTTTCCATATGACCTTTAATAAAGATTGGTTTTTTGAATATGAAGAATTTGATGGAGTTAATGTGTACTTGGGTGTTGATTCTCATTTAGACATTGTTGGTCGTGGTAAATTTAAAATTAGGTTTCTTGATGGTAGAATAAAAAGGATTAATGGTGTGTTGCAAATCCCTGGATTACCATGAAATTTATTATCTCTAAGAAAACTAATAGATGTGTGCGTAGTATTTTCTGGCTAGATGCAAAGACATAGAGGTTCTATGGTGATTGCTAGAGGTGTCAGATATGGCACATTTTATAAGATTGATGCATGCACTATTGAGTGCAATAATACTCATGTGAAAATAAAGTCTATGGAAGAAGTGAGGATTTCACCTTCAGCAGAGGGTCATGGCTTTTGGATACCCAAGGGTGCTCTGTCTTTTGAATCAAAGTTACCTACAAAGAAAACTATGTTATGGCACCAGAGAATTGGCCACATTGGAGAAAAAGGGTCTATGATCTTGAAAATGCAAAAACTTTGCTAAAGGTTTGCCCTGATTTGGACCCACCTGAGCCTGCAGCACAGCATTTATGGAAAACAAATCGCGGTTTAGTTTTTAATGGTGTCTCCTCATAAACTTTGTGGTGTATTGGATCTATTCATCTGGAATTGTTTCTGTCCTATAGATGTTCCTCTTCCAATTGGTAAATCCACATATGTATGTTTACTTATTGATGATTATAGTAGAAGGCTAATGGGTATATTTTCTAAAGAGTAACATGAAGTTTTTCACTGACAAAGAATTTAAAATAATGGTTGAGTTGTAGACTTTGGAAAAAAAACAGCATTTTATGACCGATAATGCGCGAATTTTTCTAATGATTTTGATATATTTTTTTTAAAGATTGTGCATCCATAGACAAAAGATAACCTTTGTATTTCCTACAACATAATGGAATTGCAAAAGAATGAATAGGACACCGATGGAGAACAGGAGTATGTTCAGGGTGTTGGCCTAGAACAAAGGTTTTAGGTTGAATTTGTTGCCACTACCGTTACCCTCGATTAATAGGTCTCCCTACATCATCTCTTGTTGATAAGATTCCTATAGAGACATGGTCAAGCTGCAAGCCTTCATTAAGACATCTTAGAGTTTTTGGTTGTGAGGACATGCACATGCCAAAGGAGAAGTGAACAAAGTTGGAGAACAAGGCTATGAAATGTATCTTCTTATATTATGGTGTGAAAGGATACAAGCTTTGGGATCTATTGCACATAAGGTAATACATAGTAGAAGTGTTATTTTTAGAGAACTAAGCCTTTAGTTGTTACATTGCATCCAGAACAAAGTAAACAAGAAAATGATTCAATTTCTCCTACACCTGAGAAAGTTGAATCGACACCCAAGGATAGACAAGAAGTTGAGGAGAGCTCGTCTAGCTCTGGATCTTCAGAAGAGGAGGAATGAACCTCCAACTCAACTTGTTTGTAGGTCTACAAGACATAGACAACCACCTAAAAGGTATTCACCTAATGATTGGAGATGTATGTTTTCTTTGAATACTAACATGGATGAACCCAGATATGTAGAAGAGGCACTAGGTATGAATGATGCAGAATCTTGGAAGATTGTTATTGATGAAGAAATGGAATATTTGAAAAAGAATGATACATGGGATCTTGTACCATTTCCTGAAGGATGAAAACCTATTGGTTGTAAATGGGTGTTTAAGAAAAAGATTGGGTCAAATGGAAGTATTGAGAAATACAAAGCAAGGTTGGTTGTGAAGGGTTACTCTCAAGTTGAGGGTGTTGATTATGGTGAGATATTTTCTCCTATTGCAAAAATGACATCCATTGGATTTTTGCTTTCTATTGCTGCTACTTATGATTTAGAGGTTGAGAAAATGGATGTGAAAACTACTTTCCTTCATGGTGATTTGGAGGAGGATATTTATATGACATAGCTAGAGCACTATGTGGTGAAAGTTAAAAGTAAATTCATTTGCAAATTGAAGAAATCTTTGTATGGTTTAAAATAGAGTCCTAGGATTTCGTACCAGAAATTTGACATGTATGTGTTGAGTTTTGGATTTGAGCATTCTAAATGATATCATTATGTTTATTATAAAACTGATGGTGATCATTTCCTATTTATTGCATTATATGTTGATGATATGTTATTTATTGGCAAAGGGAAAGGTATGTTTTTCAGAACTGAAATCTCAACTTGATGTTAAATTTGAAATGAAAGATCTTGGTGCAACTAAACACATTCTTGGGATGGAAATTAAAAGAGACAGAGTGAACAAAAATCTATGGCTTGGCCAAAGTAAGTATGTGAATTCAATTTTATAGAGGTTTGACATGCAGGATTGTGTTGTACTCAAGGAACACTAAGAGGGGGGGTGAATCAGTGTTCAAAAATAATTGAATTTCAATTCAGATCTTAAACCATTTACAACATTTCAACAAAATTAAAGATGCAAACACATGAAGGAAACAATCAAAACACCATAACATCAAGATTTTTACGTGGAAACCCTGTTAGTGGAAAAACCATGGGGGAGGTTAATCCACAATTTATACTCTGTTAAAAGTATGGGGAATGCACATGCATTCAGGCACACTGCCTAGAGCTCACTGCTCAAAATTAAGAAGGCTCACTGCCTTACAATGTATTTGGATTACAACAAAAATTTGAACTAATAAAGTAGCATCTACAAATTCTTGGTATCAGTTTTGGTTAAGCTCATAGCTTAGATTTTGGACTTTCTGTCTGATTCTACACTTCACTCTGCTCTACCTTGATTTGCTTCACAAAAATCCTCTTCTGCACAATTGAAACTGTGCCAAATTTCTCAACAACCCTTATGTTATTCACACACTTTGAACATGCATTCACTCACACTTAAAAATGAATTAACCAATCTCATATATATATCCCCTATCAAAGATTTAGTCGCTTCATGTCGGTTTTAGAAAAATAAAAATATTTCCCAATAGTCAGCTCAATTCACATTTAATATTTGGTGTGTACCCATCAAAGTCTACTAATGCTATGATGTGACCCCAAATCAAAATGCTCAAACACATAAACATTTTAAAAATTACTCCTTATACATTCACAACATGCTAAATTCACTAAGTCGGCCACCATGAGCTAATAAACAGAAAATCATCCTATCGGATCTCCTAACTTTACACACCGATTAATGCAACATCACAAAACTTAAAAATAATATAAAATAGATACTTGACAACCTTCCCTGAGATTCATAACTCAAAATGATAATCCAGTGAAGCATACAGATCGACATACTAACCGGATACCCTATTCTTCATTCTCACTTTCGGTAATACTTTGTTCATTACTCTACCTACCAGTATGAAAAAATCTTGATCTGTGGACCGGAATAATGACTTAGTTTGCCATCAATGACAACACTAGAATACATATGCCAACAATCTCTCCCTTTCGCATTGATGGAAACACTTAGTGAAAAATGACTAAGTGTCGAAACCAATATGATTATGCTACCAGAGTTCAAAATTGCAAAACACAACTCCCCCTAAGAATGATAAAGAATTTTTCACTGCTCTCTCTCCCCCTTTGACATCAATGACAAACATATTTTGGATCTCCCCTTTTTCTAATTCAAAAATGGATCAAAATTTGAAGAAATACAACTACTACTCGCGTCAGAAAATTATCTTGTACTTATATTTCATTTCTGAAAGAAATTTCCTCCATTCTTCTACTAAAATCCCAATGATTAAGATCAAGTTGTTGTTCTCATATGTATGGTTGATAATCTGGATGAGAGATTCTAGAATTTTGATTGCCTCTTCTAATTTCTCTCCTTTCCTCATAACCTCAATTAACTATTCCATCCTACATTTTGTTAAATCCTTCACTTTCCAAAATGCCTCCACAAGGTTGTTTCTGGTGAATTTAACTTTTGTATGCTCAGACTGCAATTCCTAAATCCTTTTATTCACTACACCATCCTAATCCTGAAACATGTTATAATCCTGACCAATCTTGTTCAGCTTAGTTTCAATCTACTCCAGCTTATCTTTGTATTTCCCAACTACATGAGGCCAACGAAGATAATAGTTGTAGATGTTATTTGTTGTATTTATGTATTGCCTCAACACATTCATTTTCCTTTTTAGTTTGGTAAGAGATAGCCTAAACTGCTCCTTCAGATGTAGAATTATTTCTTCCTCTTTCCTATCTTGGGACTCAAAGACCATGGCTTCCTTAATGCATTCGATCAACTCTTCAAGAAACACATTTTGCAAACTCTCCAATCTAATATTATTGTGCACAAAATAAATACTTAGTGTGCTCTCGATTATTTCTTGCTCATATGAGGGTCTATCAAACCATATGTCAGCAATTTTCTACATCCCATCTTTCTCTTGAACAAGCTGCAGTATCTTTACTTTGGATAAAACACCTTCTTCTTCACTTCCTTCTGCTATAACTACATCTGGTTTGACTGATTTTGGTTCTTCCCTTAGAGTGTACTCATCAGATTCCACATCTGGTATGTCCACAATCACTTGTTCTTTACCTTTTCCTTCAATTTTTGGAGTCTTGTGTGTCATAGGAGTGTAATCAACAATCTCTTGTGCTCTTTTCTTCTTCCTCTCCATCTCACCAGAAGAGGATCCAACTTCAAGTGCTCTTATCAGAATGGAAATGTTAATGGCTCCAAACTTCCCTAGCAATTCTTTAAATAAATTTGCATATTCTTGCTTACAATTTTCCAAAGTATTAGAATGTTCAAAAATCTGTTTACAAACTAGTTCATTCTCTTTCCATACAACATTATTGATCTATGGCAAGAAATTCAGAAAATACATCACAAGACATATGACCAAGGTACCAAACCTGAAGGGGTAATCTGCCTCCTTTGTTAGTTGTACATTTTTCATCAATTGATCTTTTAGGAATCCACACAGGTCAAAATCATGATCCTCCATTATCATTTTATGAGAAATGTAAATTGTACCTACTGAAGTTGTGCCTTCCTTGTTTCTAAAAAATATTTTGTATGAGATTCCATGCACAATGTACCTTTTTATCGGATCTTTGATCATCGAAATTATCAAAGCCCTTTGATCTCCTTTTACTCTGGTTAGGGTTTCGACTTCCTTGTTCCAAATTGACTTCTTTTTTGGTATATCCCCAATATCGCATAATCTAGTTAGATTCTTAATCACTTATTTTGAAATGAGATAGGGTTTATCCAAAGTTATAATGTCATCATTCAATCTATTCAAGATAAACCTAACGACTTTCGTGTTATCAAAATAGGGAAATTCACTCCAAAATGTCCAAAATTTTGTGTTTCACACCTTCAAGCCATTTCAATTCATCGACCAGCAACATATTTCTTACATCCCTAATCTTTTCACTGCCATATTCATCTAAATTCACCATTCCTATTATTTGCTTCATTTTCTTTTCTGTACCGAACAAGTGTCTACCAAGCACCAAATTAAGTGAAAATTCTACAAGCAACTGAAATACCTGATGAATTCGCCACCAAAATTACTTTACTCCTTCAAAATTCTGCTACAGATGCTCTCCTTCTGTTCTTTTTCAATGCAAGGTGACAAATGAGGGTTCCAAATACCATTTTATAACTTGCACACCTAACCTTTTTATTGCATTAAATATTTTTCCCTAGGTGTTTTAGATACTCTATTTTCTTAGACAGCAAAAGAAGAATTCATCTGCGGACCTTCTACTTCTCAAATTTATGCACAAGCGATCACGGATACATTTGTAAACTATTAGCACAACTACTAACAATTTCTTGCGTTCTGATGCCAACTACCGACAGGGGGACAAAGGATTTTCTTGAAAAAATCCCCTTAGGCCAATGGCCTAAGATCAATTTTCGGAGGAATTACCAAAAACTACTTCTAGTGTGGGCTTATTTCCTTCATCAGATTCACTCTTCATTACCCATGTTTTCTTCATCTAATCTCTTATCTCTTCCATAGTCACTTTCCCTTTTCCTTTATCCTCTTTCTGTGAAATTTTTCCTTTGTATACCAGACCTCTTCTATCCATGTTTTTGTTCCTGCAGAATCTTGCAATGTGACCAAATATGTTGCAATTGTAACACACAGGATTTCTTTGTCTAGACCACTCATTCCATTGATTTCCTCTTGATCTGCATTGATTAGAAACTTGCCAAAATCTTCCACAAGTGTAGCATTTAACATTCCTTACACTGAAAGACATACTTCTGCATTCAATTGACTTATGACCAAACTTATTGCAACTGAAACATAGACCGGGAAATGATGGACTACTTGAATTTATTTTACTTCTACACTGAGAAGCCATATGACCAAATTTGTTACAAGCAAAGCAGTGACCATTAAACTTGTGAGCATTGGGTTGTCTTACCAGATACCTTCTACCATTGTTCATCTAATTTCTTTGTCTGGAATACTTATGTTTAGATCCAGAGCTTTCTCCCTTCTCATATCCAAGACCTCGCTTGTAATTTGCATCCTTGTGTCTTTTAGTTAGCTCATCAAGTTTAGCAAAACTAATCTTAAACTTCTCCTTGTATTCATTTGTAGTAGTGAATTCATCTCTGAGAATAACTATCTATCTTTCAAGCTCTTGTTCATTATTTCTAGATTGTTGCAATTCAATCTCTAGCTGAATGAATCCACTATTAACTTTGTTGCATTCTTCAGATCTTTCTTTTAAGGACTGGTCCAAATTCTCCTCATTCTTCTTTCTTTCTTCAATCTCCTTAGTTTGCTTCATCACCATAGATTCCATCTCAAGTTTTATAGTAGCATTGTCTCTACCAAGCTTTTTACATTCTTCAGTTATTTCTTTTAAGGTTTGATTCAGGTGAAAATATTCCAAGCATTTACTTTCTTTTTGCTTCATCCGATCACATAGTTCCTTCCTCTTTTCTCTTGACTCGTTGATTTTGTCCTTCAATGATTGAATGAATTTTTCAGCATCCTCAAGATTTTCTTTTAATTCCAGGACTTCTGCTTTAGACTAATCAAGATCATCAAGTGCCACCAAAAGTTTTTGTTGAAGACCACTAGAGTCCATTGCATTCCAAGATCCACCTCAAGCTATTAAACTTGTGCAAAGGAACCTTGCTCTGATACCAATTTTTGGACTCAAGGAACACTGAGAGGGGAGGTGAATCAGTGTTCAGTCTCAGTGTTTAGCAATATTTGAATTTCAATTCAGATCTTAAACCATTTACAGCATTTCAACAAAAGTAAAGATGCAAGCACATGAAGGAAACAATCAAAACACCATAACACCAAGATTTTTATGTGGAAACCCTATTAGGGGAAAAACATGATGGAGGTTAATCCACAATTTATACTTTGTTAAAAGTATGAAGAAAAAGGGGAATGCACATGCATTCAGGCACACTTCCTAGAGCTCACTACTCAAAATTAGGAAGGCTCACTGCCTTACAATATATTTGGATTACAACAAAAAGTTGAACTGAGAAAGTAGCATCTACAAATGTCTAGTATCAGTTCTAGTTAAGCTCATAGATTAGATTTTGGACCTTCTGTTTGATTTTGCACTTCGCTCTGCTCTGCCTTGATTCGATTCACAAAAATCCACTTCTGTACAGTTGAAACTGTTCCAAATCGCTCAACAACCCTTTTGCTATTTGTACACTTCAAACATGCATCCACTCACACTTCAAAATGAATTAACTGATCTCATTTATATATCCACTATCAAAGATTTAGTCACTTCATGTTGGCTTCAACAAAATAAAAATATTTCCCAATAGTCGGCTCGATTCACATTTAATATTTGATGTGTACCCATCAAAGTCGACTAATGCTATGTTGTGACCCCAAATCAAAATGCTCGAACACAGAAAAATTTAAACAATTACTCCTTATACATCCACAACATGCTACATTCACTAAGTTGACCACCATGAGCTGATAAACAAAAAATCATCCTACCGGATCTCCTAACTTTACACACTGATTAATGTGACATCACAAAACTTAACAATAAGATAAAATAGATACTTGACAACCTTCCCTGAGACCCACAACTCAAAATGATAATCCAGTGAAGCATATAGATCGACATACTAACCGGATACCCTGCTCTTCATTCTCACTTTTGGTAATACTATGTTCATTACTCTACCTTCCGGTATGAACAAATCCTGATCTGCAAACTGGAATAATGACTTAGGTTACCATCAATGACAACCCTAGAAGCCATATGCCAACAGGTTGTAGACCATTGTGTGTTCCTATTTCTATTGGAACAAAGTTATCTATTTCAGATCGTCCAACATCTCCATCAGAGATGGAAGACATGAGTAGAGTGCCTTACCAGAGTGCAATTGGAAGTTTAATGTGTGCTATGGTTTGTACTAGACTAGACATTTCCCAAGCAATAGGAGTTCTTTCCAGATATATGTCTAATCCTGGTATAGTTCATTGGGATGTAGTTAAAAGAGTCTTCAGATATTTATGTGGTAGCTTAGATTACTCCTTATGTTATCATAGTAATATGACTAAAGATTAAATTTCCTTTGATATTCATGGTTATGTGGATTCAGATTGGGAAAGTGATGTTGATTGCAGAAAATCCACCAATGCTTATGTGTTTACTTTATTTGGTGGTGCAATTAGTTGGATGAGTAAGTGGCAGGATGTGGTTTCTTTGTCCACTACTGAAGCAGAGTATATAGAAGCTACTCATGCTTATAAAGAAGTCATTTGGCTTAAGATACTATGTTCAAATATTGGTATAAAACAAGGTGCAATGACAATTTATTGCAACAGTCAGAGTGCAATATGTCTAGCCAAGAACCCGACATTTCATGCCAGGACCAAGCACATTGATGTACAGTATCATTTTGTTAGAGATATGGTCGAAGATGGCAAGGTGAAGTTGGTTAAGGTAGAGAATTTGATGAATGTTGTTGATTCTTTAACTAAGCCTGTGAGCACAAAGAATTTTAGATGGTGTTCAGAGACTATGGTCCTTTCGACCTCTAGTAATTAAAGAGACGATGTTTACACCCTCACGTTTCTCTTGCAAAGTGTTCGACAAGTGGGAGATTTTTTGGGAAAATGTGTCTCAACCTTGCAATTATACGTGGTTTATTTTTTATAGGATGTATATATATTTATATATGTGTTTCCTAGTTACACTGATAGGTGTATACAATGGCAGCACGGAGCGAAATGTGAGTGTATTAACTTTTTCAAGAAACTTCTAGAATGGTCAACATACATTAAATAAAGGATATATTGTAAATTTGGACCATTCATTATTAGGTTTTAGATCTAATGGTAGATATTTTTTTGGTCTTTCTTTCCCTAGAATGTAACTCTATTTTATAAGGGTGTTGTATTACGACTATGGTAGAGATTGTGATGAGTTTTTAGAGTCTGATAGCAGTCATGTTGTCTCTTGATCTCTAAGTGATGATACTCATGCAAGAAGCTTGCTCTGCAAGTATATTGTAATCTTTTTTATTTACTAAATAATATATTGAGAGGCTTTTGGAGTGTGCGGTTTTTCTCCTGAAAGGGTTTTCCCCACATAAATCACTGTGTCGTGGTATGCATGATATTTATGTTTATTTTTTTTTAAGTTTATGTAACTGTTAAAGATCTATAAAAATTTTGCATTATTCTCCTCTCAAGATTAGTGTAGGAAGTTGTTTTGCTACCATAGCTTCCTTACATCAAAGCCATAAGGTTAATCCATCAGAGGTCTAACCAAGGAGAACTTGACCCTTGTAATCAAATAGATTCTCTAAAGGTTTTCTTAAATCACTCATCCTTGTGCACATTTAGATAAGATGAAGGAATCGTAATAGTCCACATTTTGTAAGATTAGATCCACTAGTTTCAAATCAAGTCCAGAAATAAGTTCAAATTCACACTCACAAAGATCAATCTATACTTGTACATGTGGTCTACAGAAAAAAATAATTATTTTATAAAATGTGTGATCTTCATATAAGTTAAATCTTAAAATTCTAAAGTAATAGCAAAGCATAACATTTATCACAACATGTTTTCATCATTAAATTTTGAGCTAAATATCACATTTAATTTTTAATAATTTTAATTAGTAAACTTATTTTGTCTACATTGATTACACTAGGAAGTAGTGACATCAATAAGTCTCATGCCTTGATTGTTTAAATATTAATAAATCCCCTAAATACACTAGTACAAAAACAACAATAAATGACTAAAAAAATTACTAAAAACTGGTCACGTGACCATTAGTAGTTTATTGCCAGTCATTTATAACATGGCCAAATTTATGACTAAACCATTTTTAGTCATTTATTGGTTGTTTTGATTGATCAATTTGGTAGTATATTTAGTTGTTAATTTAGTCATTGATTGTTGTTAACTGGTCATTTATTAGTCATGGTAGTCATTTATTTAGTCATTATAGTCATTTATTTTAGTCATGGTAGTCATTTATTTAGTCATGGTTTAGTCATTTATTTGAGTGAATCATTGATTCAAGTTACAAATCAAATCTAACTTAATTAATTGTCACAAATTTATGCATATAAACTTCAAATATCATAGATATTCAAATGTTGAGAGACACACCATGAAATGAAGACTAAAATGTTTGAACAAATATGATTGATCACAAATAGATCACAAATTAAGAGGAGCCACAACACAATATTTATTAGTTTGAAATTTTACTTCATTAAGCCTCATTGGAAAATCAAAACCTTAATGGTTACAGCCTCACTAACAAGTCAAAACATATCAATGAATTTCTTTTCTTGAAAGTTTCATTTGGATTTGAAACTCAAAAACCAAATGAAACTCAAGAATGTTTACAACAATTATACTTTATAGATCTTTACAAATTGAGGCTTTTGTTTCCATATATTCATACACCAAAAGTCTTTCTGGGCCTTGAGAAAAACTAAACATTTGAGATGAGCTTCACTTCATTTTTGAATTGAAGTTAATGCATGGCTAAGCTGAAAATGGGCTAATGATAGCTTCTTCACTGTCACTATGTTTCCACATTTCAACATGCCTTGCAACCAAACAAATCATCAAAAAATGGACCCTTTATATATGTAAATCTGCAATCACAAAAGAAAGGTGACATTTCAAATAATAAATTATCAGACTCTCCCACAAAATTTAACTTCATTCTTGCAAGTGGAAAAAATCTTAGTTGACAGTTCAAATAATAGACCATCAGTCTCTCCCCCAAAATTTAACTATTAGCCATTGCAAATGGGAGAAATATAAGGTGACCATGCAAATGATAAAATAACAGTCTCCTCCCCACACAGAGAAACAAACACACATATATCCAATGTATTCCTTTAGAAATAGATCAACTATTATTGTTGCTTTCCCTGCTACTATTGGTTTTTGCTCCTCCAAACTCCTCCCTGGTAATGACCTTTCACTTCTCTAATTTGGCAAGCTACAACCTGAAAATAAGGTTTCGATGAGGATTTTTAGAGTATGTTTCTTTTAAATGAAAATTACAGTCAAATCCTTATGATGAGCACATTGAGGTTTTAACATTCAAGTTCCTTTACTTTGTGCAAACAAGGTCAACTACCCTTGCAAATACCCAGCATTGAATAGAGTCAAACACCAAAAAACCCAAAAAAACAAAGTGAGTGGCTAGGGTGGAAGCATGGGTTGTGAATAGCTCCTCTCTTCATGGAGTCTCTGCTTGGCATCGACTCCCACCTATGTTGCAACCACTCAACATTATGTAGCACCGTAATGGGAAGGAGACCAAAGAGACAAAGATGCAACAGCATAGTAGATGTAAGAAATAATATAGGACAAGTCTTCCAAGCACCCTGAACCTATTATCAGTTGCAGCAATAGTTCAACCACCGCCCCCATTCTAGCTCCCGCAGTTAGCTTCATAAGAACAAAAAAAAAAATTGGTAATGACCTTTCACTTCTCCAATTTGGCGAGCTACAGCCTGAAAATAAGGTTTCAACGAGGGTTTTAGAGTATGCTTTTAAAATGAAAAGTACGACCAAGATCCTAATACTAAGCACATTTAGGTTTTAACATTAGGGCATCCTTGAAAATTACGGCCAAGATCCTAATATTAAGCACATTTAGGTTTTAACATTAAGGCATCCTCTACCTGTAGATTTTGTTGCTTTCCCTGTCACTATTGGTTTCAGCTCCTCCAAACTCTTCCTCACTGGTTTTGACCTTTCAATTCTCCGATTTGGCAGGTTGCAACCTAAAAATAAGGTTTCGACAAGGATTTTAGAGTCTATTTATTAAAATGAAAATTATGGGCAAGATTTTCCCACCCATTAAGGTATTTGCCCGCTAAAAAAAATCAAAATAGAATCGAAATTAAATAAATTACGATATATAAATCTTTGGCTTTTATACAAGAAATATTATTAAATTTGTTATAATATTATATTGTTATATAATATTAAATATATTATTATATATTATTATATAATAATATAATATTAATAAATAATATAAATATTATATTATATTATATTATATTATTATAATATTATATATTATAATATTATATTGTATATTATAATATTATATTGTATATTATAATATTATATAATATGATATTATATGATATGATATGATATTATATGATATGATATGATATTATATAATATAATATGTTATTATATTATATGATATGATATGATATCATATAATATAATATCATATTATATTATATAATATCATATCATATCATATAATAATATAATAATATATTATATTATATTATATTATATTATATCATATAATATTATATAATATAATATCATATAATATTATATAATATAATATAATATAATATCATATTATATTATATTATAAATATTATATTATACTATATTATAAATGTTATATTATACTATATTATAAATGTTATATTATACTATATTATAAATGTTATATTATATTGTATTATAATATAAATAGCATATTGAATTATTATAATATAAATATTATATTGTATTATATTATAATATAAATATTATATTGTATTATATTATAATATAAATATTATATTATATTATATTATATTAATTATATTATAGGAAAATTTAACAAGAGAAAAATTGAAAAGATTAATTGTTTTGAAAAAGATCGAAAAAGAAAATGATCTACAACTAGGTGGTTGAAGGGCGTGTTATGCCTGGGTTCTCATGCCATGCCAAGTGGGGGAGACTACAATCTCCCCCACATAGGTTTTCCTCCATGGTGTTCTTTGCTTTGTATTTTGTTTTTGCTTTGCGTTTACTATTTTTCTAGTTCTCTCTATTTGTTTGTGTGGTTATCCATTCCAACCATTGGTTTGCACTCAAGGTGGGCCTCGGCCCTTTAGGGCGTTCATGGATAGGGGTATGAACCCCCTCGCCCATCAAGCAAATGTTGATATCCCAGTAGATGGTGGTGACAAGAAAAAACACAAGTCCTTCAAAGAGGTTGTCATTGGCAGCATAGTCATCCCAGAGGGAGTTCTCTTTGCGGTAACTAGCGTAGTCAAATAGGTGGGTTCCAATGGTAGAGGAAAAGGAGAAGGTATGCCCCCTAACACCCTTGGATTTGTCAAACTCGCTCCTAACCCTGATATGAAAACTGTGATAGAAAAAATGAAAGAAATAGACTTAGAGACATCACAAGTTTTTTTGCTATAATTGATGTTAATAAGGTTTTGGCCAGGAAATACATCGACTCCTAGTTCTCCAATGTTTGGCTGGCCAAGTTTGGTATTCAAATTTCCTATTGCAAGCTACTCCAATGAGGTTTGTTTGTCATTTTCCTAAAAAATAATGAGATGCAGTCCAAAACCCTCACCAAATCTTACTGGAATGTTGATGGTTGTGTTTTCTAAGCACTGGCTTGGACCCTCTTGACCATTGTCGAGGAGATTATCACTTTTCTTGCCCTAGTGGGTGGTTGTGAAGGATTTTCCCCCTAATTTCTGGAAACTTGTTCTTGCCATTTTGGCTCCGTTCAGCAATGTTCTTCAAGTAGATAAGGCCAAATCCTCTCTCCCGCATCTTGACACCCACGCCCTTGTTTCCCTAAACCTTGGCATAGAATTGTCGCTCGGGATTGTTATTGAGGATGATGAGAAGGGAATTTTCTACCCCTTGGAGGTGTTAGGAAGTATCAATGCATGTTATTTGTGTTGCAAAGAAGGGCACATTTGAAAAAAATGCCACGTAATAAAAAAGAATTCAAGCTTTGGCAAGATTGGCATTTCCAACTGTAATCTAGAGCATTCTAATGCTAGGATCAGTTCTGACTCTATCCCAACTTCTAGCACCGATGTTGACCCCTAGCCTAATGGCTCCATGGTCTCTAAGACTCCTGCAAGTGACATTGGCTCACCTAGAATGCCTCTAGAATACTTACATTTGAATACCAACTTGCCTAACCACCTGAGCAAGTTGCCCAAGGTTATTACCACCAAGAATTGTTTGATTCCTTGGTGGATGTTGAGGGAGAGGCGTGTGATGAAGGTAGGGTAGTTGAGTTTAGCCCTCCTGAACAAGAAGTTTTCAAGAATCCCTTGGCCATCCCCAACCCCCCCATTAAGTTGAACAAAGAGAAAATGGGGGAATTGAATGCCCAACAAATTGCCATGCGAGAAATCAAGAAAAGAATCGAGGAAAATCATCTTGCAGGAGAAATAAACAAAAGCAAAAATAACAAGCAAGCAAATGTAATGCATATGAAAAAGGTTGATGGGAAATTGATTCTTGAAAAAAAGGGGATGAATGCCATACAATCTGGGAATGCTAATTCAGTTGGAACCCCTAGGGTTGAGGGGCTTCATAAGGACCCCCCTACCACCATGCTAGGCAGCAATGCGAAGAATGCATGTCCTACCAAAGAGGATAGTTCAATTGTAACAAGACCTAAGGAGACACCTGGGGGTTTCAACCAAATGAGTGAAGTCCATGTTGGTTGTCAGTCAGCCCTTGATATTCCAACAAAAAATGTAACAAATTATAGCATCCATACAGATAATATGATGTTAACCCAGATTGACCCCAACTAGCCTATTCTGATGGGAAAAGGGGAGCATGTGTCTAACATGTCTATTTCATCCATTTCCATACCATTGACCACACACCAAGTCACCTACAATAGCCCTGAATTGGCAGATGATGCAGGGGAAGATACTGATGAGAATATCACCAGGGGGCAAACACAAAAAACTATGAAACATACAAATGGATCGGGGAGGACCAGAAAGTATGGTAACCCCCTACCTAATTCCAAGAGTGCTCAATTGGTCAAGAATAAGAGGAAGAAGACCATCCTGGTTATTCAATCACCCATGGACAAAAGGCTAGAAATAGAAGACAAGTTGCCCAAATGCTATGAGCATTTCATGAGCAACCAAGATGGAGCACCTACGATGGTTGATCATGAACCTTAATATAATCTCTTGGAATATTTGTGGGTTGGAATCCCCAAATAGAAAATATATTGTTAGAAGGTTTCTAAACTTGGAACCAAAAAAGGACATGTTTTCCTCCTACAAGAAACTAAGGAAAATGGATTTATGCTAGAAATGAATCTAAAATTCATCTAGAAAGAGGCATGCAATTTTTCTACCAAGCATGAAAAGGGAAGAGGGGGGGACTCCATCCTCCTCACCAATAGATGGAAGCAGTCTATAACTAGCCATATAACTTCCCCTTGCAACAGGGCGGTCTAGATAATCCTAGAAAAAGATGGAGAAAGCCTGAGGGTTTGCTCAGTGTTTGCCTCAAATGACCATAGGGAGAGATCTCAATCATGGCAATGTATGGCAGCCCACCTTCCACAAGTCCCATGGGTGGTGGGGGTGATTTTAACATGGTTGAACAACTCGAAGATAAATGGGGTAGCTTGGATGTGTCGTGGAAAGGAACTGAAAGACACTTTTGGCAAAGATTAAAACCCAAGCTCAACTTAATGGACCCCCTGGAGAAGGGAAAAAAGAATAGCAATGCAATTTGGTTCACATGGTGCAACGCACAAGGTAGAAAAAGGATTTACTGCCGCTTGGACAGATTTTATGCTAATAAGGATGTGGTCAATTTCATCCCAGATAAAATAGGGCAGCAAGTTATTGTGCACCCTTACTTTGTTAGACCACCACCCAATCAAAACATGCATCAATACAGTTAAGTCTGGTGGGGAAGGAGTGGCAAAAAAAGGGAAGATCCTTCTCAACAACCAATTTTTGCAGGATAGTGACTGTAGGGCTAGACTAGCTTCCATTAGGGAGATCAACAAATGGATGTTGAAAGAGGAAAGTGCCATTTCAAGATGGAAGCAAAATCTGGAAGCCTATAAGAAATTTCTCCAAGTAATTGGGAGGAATAGAGCTAAGGACTCCAGATGGGAGGAAAAAAAGTTACAAGAGGAGCTTGTCTCAGCCGAGGCTAGGCTACAAACTGAACCTAATAACAGTGAACTTAGTATGGAACTTGCTCGATCTAAAGAAAACCTTAGGAAACTTCAAGAAAAAAAATAAAAGGTCTCAAGGTCAGGGCTAAGCTCAATTGGCTCTACCATGGTGACAAAGGCTCTAAGTTCTTCTTCAACTATATCAAGGAGATTTGTTGCAAGGAGTATATTGGTCAAATATGGGAGGATGGAAAGATGTTCTCCACCTAGGAGGAGATTGTGACACAGTTTCATGCCTTATATAAGAAGTTGTCTACCTCTAAAGGGAATGGTGAAGCTAACCAAAGGGCCAGGGAGAGTATTAAAGGGATCATCCCCAAGAAAGTTGACAAGGATAGCGTTGTTAAACTTGCAGCAGGCATCACTAAAGAGGAAATTGTGAGGGATATCAATTCCATACATAATGACAAGTCCCCTAGTTGTGATGGCCTCCCAGTGGAATTCTATAAGGAATTCAGTGAGTGAATAAGCAAGGATTTGTTACAACTCTATCAAGAGGCCTTAAACTAGGGGTCATTGGGAAAAAACATAAACAAAGTCATTATTAAACTCCTTCCAAAGGGGGCGATAAAACCCTGATCAAGAATTGGAGACCCATAACTCTCCTAAATGTCTCCTACAAGATTCTAGCTAAAATACTTGCATTAAGACTGGTTGACATTCTTCCCAAGTTCATCAACAACACTCAGACTAGCTTTATAAAAGGGAAATACATCCTAGAAAATCTTATTACAAGCTGGGAAGCGATGGAATGGTCAAAATAGTCAAAGCAATATTTTGCCATGCTCTTGTTCGATTTCAAAAAAGCATACAACAGAGTTGAATGGTCATTCTTAAGAATATCATTGGAAGCCTTTTTGTTCCCCAAGGAATACTGCAAAGAAGTGGACACACTCTTGAGGGACACCACTTCCCATGTGGATGTCAATTGGGTTTTTTATGAGAAAATCAAGTTGGGCAGATCCATTAGACAAGGGTGCCCCCTTGCCCCTGCACTCTTCATGATTGCTTCAGACGCTCTGCATTACCTTCTATAGGACTCAACTACCTCACCCAAAGTCAAAGGCATCATCCTCCCAAACCAAATGAACTAATCAACATCCAATTTGTGGATGATATAGCTATCTTTATTGAGTTGGAGGAAAAGAACTTAGAAACTTTAATGGGAAGTTGGAACTATTTTTCCTAGCTTCCGGGGCCAAAGTGGCCACCACCAAATCCTACCTCCTTGGGTAGGCAGAAAATCCCCTAAGCTAGCTTCAAAAGTTTGATTTCCAATGGGGAAGCCAAATAAGCTGGTAAGGTACCTTGGCATACCTTTTTCTATTAGCCCCAATGTTAAAGAGATGTGGCTATGGATTAGCTCCAAGATTGAGAAAAAACTTGAAAGCTGGAATAGGCAGTTTCTTTCTTTTATTAGAAGGTTGCAAATATGCCAAAAGATTATTTCTTCTTACAGTATATACTTTGCTTCAATCTGGTTCTTCTATAGTTACTAGGTGAATGAAATCCAAAAAAGGATCAGGGCCTTCTTGTGGTCAGATGGTAAAGGAAAAAAGAAGAGACATGTTGTGAAGTGGTACTGGTGTTGCATGGATAAAGAGCATGGAGGGTTGGGGCTTAAGGATCTAAGGTCCCAAGGCATTGCTCTAGTAACGAAGTGGATTCTGAAAGCCTTTGTTGGTGAGGAACCTTGGAAGGTCCTGGTAAGGAATAACATTCTTCTCGATTCTCCTAAGCAAGAAAAATCATGGAAGAAGTTGCCCCTTTGTGATATTCCCATAAGTAAATGCCCCATGAAAATTGTTGGTTGACTGGTGTTCAAAATCCTATGGAAGGCTTACGAAATGGTAAAGCATAAAGTGAAATTCCAAAAGTGCAATTTCATCATAAATAATAATCTAAGTTTTCAAACCTACTGTTCATTGTGGAGGACTTTGGAACATAACAACAAACCTCTTGCACTATTGCAAGGGTGCTCAGCCAAAAATGGAGTCTAGTTGGTATTCAAACCTTCCATAACATCCTTGAGAATGGACATAACAAAACCTAGAATGACCTGGTTGAGGAATTCAATCTAGGTAGCACTAATGTTAGAACATATAATATTATTATTGATGCTTGTAAAAATGCTACGTTTCTATTAAATTTTGTTGATAAATATGTTATCTCTAATGAACTAATATGGGTGGATTGTACTCCGCTAGCAGGAATCAAAGCTAAGAATGTTTATAAAGAACTTACTAATGATGACTCTATTCAGATTCATGTTAATAATTGTTGGAATATAGATCTAACTGATTCTAATTGGAAAAAAGTGCTCTCTTCTATGTGGCAGAATGTGAATGAACCAAAAAAGACCTGCTTTAGATGGCAACTTTTGTTACAAAAAAATTCTTATAAAATGAATCATAATGAAGTGGACTTATGCAGTTTATGCAAGACACCTAAAATAATATTGCATATTTTCTTTGAATGTTTCTATGCTAGAGAGGTTTGGAATATCTTTTGTAATGAACTTTTGATTTGGAATGGATATGGTCAAATTAACTGGTATGATATAATGTTTAACTGTAGAAAAATTCCCATAGAATATAAAATGTCCTGGCATTGTCTTACTACTGAAATTCTTTGGTATCTGTGGAGGGCTAGGAACGAGGAAAAATTCCAAGGGGGTAGAAGGGGGTTTATTGAGTCAAATAAGAGACTCACATTCATTTCTATTGTCTTGCAGGTAACAGTGAATATGGAGTTGTCTATGACCAAGTTTATGAAGCAACTCAATGATGGCGTAAGGATGGGGAACAAGTCAAACGATAAAGAAAGGCACACTTGGCATCACAATCTGGAAGATTCAGAGACCTTCCTAAGAGTGTTGAGAGTGTTTCAAAGGGTCTTCAATGAAGTTGATCCAGAGGACAGTGGGGCAAGGAACAGACCAAGAGTCATCTACAATGATGTTCTACACTGCCACCCAATGCATAAGAGACTGACAATGGAGAGCCAGAAGTGAGCAGCATGCCATAAGGACGAGATGATTTATTATGTTATAGCTGCAAATATTACCTACTTGTATATAATAATCAGAGAACTCTAAAGAAACATTTCAAATTATATTCTTTTGATTGGGACATTGTTTTGTAATTGTGAATTTGGTCGAAACTAGAGTGCTCGATGTGAATTAAGCCGATCTCGGCGTCTCTTGAATGATGATAAAAGGC